>CATIWJ010486503.1:0-12854 GCA_949640765.1 Croton laevigatus | reverse complement strand
AATTATATTAAAATGCAGGGAGAAAATCATAATTTTTCCTATTTATAATGGTTAATGATGCATGTTCCAAATTATATACAATGTATTTTAAGAAAGTGTAGTGATGCCCAGCAAGAGTTTGCTATTTTTATTTTTTTAAAGAATTGTCTCAACTTGGTTCTAAAATTAATTTTAAAGAGTTGTAGTATGCATATTAACTTTTATCTTTTAAATTTTATATAAAATAATTAAAAGTCTTGAATTTATTTTATATAAAATTTATAATACATAGTAAATTATGCAAACAATGCTATACTGAGATTGATTTAGATATTAAGTATAGACAATGCATTATTTGCTTTGAAGAAATTTTTTTTAAAAAAAAAAAGTAGAGAAAAAGAAAGAGGGTAGATTCATGTCTGGC
This sequence comes from Croton laevigatus, assembly GCA_949640765.1. Taxonomy (NCBI): domain Eukaryota; kingdom Viridiplantae; phylum Streptophyta; class Magnoliopsida; order Malpighiales; family Euphorbiaceae; genus Croton; species Croton laevigatus. Next base: position 12,451 of record CATIWJ010486503.1, on the reverse strand, counting down.
ATAAGTCGCACAAAAAACAATTATCTTTAAAAAATTTGTGTATACAACCGGTTTCTGGCCAACGATTTTCCATGGATAGTCTTGGGAGAATCTTTTTTATTTTTGGAAAGGAAGTTTTGGGAGAAATTATGCATTTGGCCCTATCTTTTACAACTTTTTTTTTTTTTTTTTGAACATACTATCTTTTACAACTTTAATAAGGAATGCTTCATATCAATTGGGTATAAATCTCTAGTAATAAGTATTGGCGAAACCCAAAAAAAAAATTTATATGGGTTCAAATTTGAATGAAAATATACTGCTCGATTTATTTGAAATTATTTATGGATTAAAATTTAAAAATGCTTACAAATTTTAAGGATCTTCATAAAAAAATTGGGGTCATTTGACTCGATATTTTTATACGTAGCTCCGCTAGTGAAAATGCAACTACATTAAATATTTTGTCCCAGCCCAAGATTTTCTGAATACATTTCCTACTTCCCATTCTACATCTAACCCATTTGATTTGTGATTATTCCATGTCCATTCTTTCCTTGTTTTTTCTATTAGTGCATTTTGCTCTCTAATTTGGAGAAAATTATACGGACTCATCTTTGATCTTTCAAAAAATATACACAAAAACCTTGGATAAATTATAAGTCCAAATTTTGGGGTTTGTAATATTTTGGGATCCAAACTTTAATATGTAATAAAAAAAATGGTCCAAAGTTTAAAATTATGTAACAAATAAGGATTTGACAACAAATTATTAATCTGAATTTTTCCAAAAAACACACCACGTTTTCAAAAGGCGTTCCACATCAAGGAAAAAAAAGACTCCTTGCGCAAAATATAGTCCACGTTAGATCCAAATCAAATCAGACTGAATAGAGCAGCAGTAGTAATGTAATGGCAAAAATACATAGTTTAAAATGCAACTTAAATAATCATTTATATAGCAAACACACGTAATCAATTATTTTTTTGCCAAAAGTGTATTTTCTATTAACGAAGACAATTAGTTACAAGAAAAGTAATTTATTTATATAGCTATTAATACAAAAACATCTATCTAAACATTTCTTAGCTAAAGTATGAGCTAACTAATTACATTTCCTTGAGATGTGACTAAAAGTAATAGAAGAGATATTTAAACTAACTTTCAAAACTTCCAGCACAATATCTTCAATTCTCGTCGGCTTAGGATCTTGCTTAATGGCATCAATTACTATCTTCGCATCACTTTCAATCAAACACCGAGGCCAGCCCTTTTTTACAACTAATTTGACTGCCAAAAGTAATGCAAAACTTCTAAAATCGTAGAATCATTAACATAATTATATTCTTGCACTGACCAATCCATAATATTGTCATTTTCATCTCTAGCCACTACCCCAGCAAAACCTCCAGATGAATCTTTCTTCAAATCTGGCACAGAATATCTGTTTTACGTAGACTATTTTTTCGTGATGTGGAGGCCTTTTGAAGACGTGATAATTGCATGTATTTTCCAATGAAATTCAAGTTAATAATTCATTATCCAACCTTTAATTGTTACATATTATCGACCCTCCACTGTAATTTATCCCAAATATTTTTTAGTAAACATATTAGTATGTTTCTTTTGGAAAAATAATTATAGAACAAGTCACGTCAAAGAATAATACAATAATAACAAATTAGATTATTTTCAGATTGTTTTTATAAGCATTTTATTATCATATTTGTGTTTATTCATTGTTTATAATTTTTTTATAATATGTATGTAGTTTGTTTCCTTTTATTTATCTTATTTATAATTTGTTTTTATCAATGCTTATTACATGTTTAAAATATGTTTATCATTCATTTGCAACTGATTTTCTGTTTACCATAAATATCTTTTCTCTTTACACTATATTTATTATCCATTTAGAATACATTTTTGTATGATTTTTAAACAGTTTTCTATCTCTTACAAGCATTACTTCAAATACTATATTTCTAATTTGCAGTCCTCTTCCACAGCGAATAAAATTTTTTGAATTCTGAAATTTAGTCTAGCTGTACATTACGACTGCCCGATGACAAATGAACCTACAACTCAATGAAAAAGACCAAAATTATAGTATAATTCTATACTTGATTTGATTTGAAGCTGCTTGGAAAAATGTAATTAATATATTATTCACAACCAGATAGCTGTTGAATGCAGACTGAAAATGAATTTCGGCCTAGTTTAATCAAGTCCAAATCTAGCCCAAACCAGAAAATTCCGTTCTAAACTTAGATTCTATTCAATTATGAAATAATTTTTCACATTAGTTCAAATCATATTCATTAATTAGATATATTTTAATTTGGAAAAATTACTATTTTATCCTTGTCTTCTTTAAAAAATTGAATTTATTTGTTCTGCATATTATATAATTATCTATTTTGTCCCATGTTTTAAAAAAAAAACTATACTATTAACTAAATAGCGACAAAAATTAACAAGTCATATATCATATAAATCATTTTTTCACCCTAATTACAAATGACATCAGTTTAGATTAAAACAACACACATTTGCCGAAAAAACTGAGAAATCCTTTGATCAATTTATTTTTTTTAACATTTTTCGACAAATGTATATTGTTTAAATAAAAAATAACATCAAGTTTGTAATTAAAACAAATAATACAATTCAAATCAGACATGACATGTTATTTTTCATCACCATTTGGTTAACATAAGTACAAAATGGTATAATTTTTTTATAAAATATGAAAACAAAACTATTAATTAAATATAGAAATCATTATATGATAAATCCATATATAGGTTCAAATCTTTATCAATTATGGATGAAAAATTTGGTCTAGATTTAAGTAGAAAAATCAACCATAAGTTAAGAGTGATATTTGATCAAAAGTTTTTTTCACTGAAAGAAAATAATGGTTAGGCTTTTTAGGGGACCATTTTTATATCCACAAGATGGAAATATTCCAAAATTAAAATAAAAAAAAAGATGCTTTAAGAGATATTAATTTTAGAGTTAGGGCAATCCAAAACATCCAAATCCACAAATCAAAGTAAATAAAACAACATTATCTCAACCCGTCCAACTTAGATAAATCACTTTTTATATTTGTATAAATGAAGCCTCGTTACACAAACGACGAACAAGGGCAGGTAGCATTAGCAAATATTCTACGCATGCACGTTATCAATAACTACAAAAATGTTCCAAAACATTGACCCTTGCGCAGGTCTTTTCTATGTAAGGCTTAGAAAATTGAATAAATCACGATCATGCACGTAGGCAGTTTCTAGATCCAAAATTTTAGCCCAAGAACCAGTTCAACAATGTTAACCTAAGCACCAAAGAGAGAGAGACAAATATATAGAAAGAAACAAATACAACAAAGGTTATTTTTTCCAAATCCTTATTCAAAATTTGGAAACTTTTTCAGCAAATGATTTGAAGAGGAAATAATATAAGGATCGGTTTTCATATATAGAAAGTAATTTCAGACAATTTGAAAAATTTTATAGAATTTGATTTCCTTACTTTTCTCAATAATAAAATGTTTATCTAAGATAATGCCAAGAATTCAAATCTTGATTCTATCATCTGTGATCTATCTTGAACAATATTTAAAGAATGGAATAGTGGGGAAAGGTGAGTTTCAATCTTTATTTATTATAGAAAATAAATATATGAATTTGAGTAATTATACAAAGTCCATGCAGGAGATCGAGAATCCAAGAATCAAGTATGAGTGGGAAAGATCCGGTGAAGCTTGACGACGAGCAATTAGCAGAGCTAAGAGAAATATTCCGTTCATTTGATCGGAATAAAGACGGCAGCTTGACGCAATTGGAGCTGGGATCACTACTCCGATCACTTGGTCTAAAACCAAGCGAAGATCAGTTAGAAGCGTTAATACAGAAGGCAGACAAGAATAGCAATGGTTTAGTTGAATTTTCAGAGTTTGTAGCGCTGGTGGAGCCTGATCTTATTCAGTCAAAATGTCCATACACAGAAGATCAATTGAAGAAGATATTCAGCATGTTCGATAGAGATGGAAATGGGTATATTACTCCAGCTGAATTGGCTCATTCCATGGCTAAGTTAGGCCACGCTTTGACGGCAGAAGAGTTGACGGGGATGATCAAGGAGGCAGATACTGATGGTGATGGCTGTATCAGTTTTCCTGAGTTTGCACAAGCTATTACCTCTGCTGCTTTTGACAATTCTTGGTGTTAATTAAGGTATTTACTTCAATTTCTATATTCGTGTATACAAATAAATTAGCTTGGACAAGAATTCCAGACAGATGTTTTGTGGTTTTTAGGATGTTTTGTGGTTTTTAGGACCTGCTTTATTTATTTTCTTGCATTTTTCCTAGGTACCAAGGAGGCTGATAAACCATTTTGCAGGATGTTTAGAAATACATGTTCTGTTTCAGTGAAGTGTTGGTAGTATATGGTTCAGGTTTTGCATTGTGGAAAGGAAAATTGAGGGGGTAGTTGCTTGTGTAAGATAATGGAAATAATTCAGTTTATTTATGTAAATGGTTTCATCTTATGGAATAATTTTCTTGGATTTTGGTACTCTTAACGAATTCTGGTGCGGCTCCGATGAACTGAATCAATAAAATCCCCCGTGTTCCCACAATCCAGATACATCGATAACAATCAATAGGGAAAAGAAAATAACGCAGAAATCAACTGAAAATGAAGAAATGGAATTTCACTAATAAAAAGACCAACTTGAAATAGTTATTACAAACCAATGTTTGAAGGATTTGGACATAATTTCGAAAGCGTACGAGAGATCAGTTGTCGATTTTCTTTTTTCGAGCAAAAACATGACATGTTTCACAAAATTACCAACTATAACTTCCAAACTAACAGGAAACAGGTAATGTTTGCGACAAATTCCCAATGAAGATATCTACAAAGCTTCCAATCGAATAACTATCAATGTCCGCCCCTGGACATTTGCTCACTTATATTTGGAGAGTCAGACTCATGAATTGGGGTATATCCTACTGCTCTTCGACTCTGTTCTTCCTCAGCTGAAACCTTCTCTCTTGTTTTCTGCCCCACATCGCTAGCTGCCTTAGCAACCTTGTTGAATGCCCCAGTAACCCATGAAGCACCGGTTAACACATAACGGTTCTTCATTATAGCAGATCCTGCATTGCTGACTGTCTGCTCAGCAGCTGCGAAGGCTGACTTTGTCGTCTCCGAAACCCTAAACTTCTCATCTACTTCCTTCACCTTTTCATTGACAAGGGTTGTGCCAGCGCTAATTTTTTCCGTCAACCCAATTTTTTGATCCAAAGAAGCAACTTTAGAAGTGGCAGTTGATGTGAAGTGGTGCTTGTCATCAAAAGCCTTTGCCTTGTTTACAGCATCTTTTCCTAGAATAAAGCCTTTGGCAAGCATGCTGCTTACCATATCCTCGGCCTTCTGGATAGCAGATTCAGCACCAGATGCACTTCTGTTCTCTATTACCTGCTGCATCGGATGATTTATAACATCAGAAAAATTTTATGAAGTAGAAACTGAAAAAGATTAGCCTAATGTCATAATATATTCTTAATGGCTGGATAAATGGTATTACAGTAGTTGGGACAGAAACAGCAGCTGGAAGCTTGTAATCTGGAGCCAGATCTATGGCAACTGACTGATCCACTATTGTTGCCCCCTGACAAATACGAACCAGATGTCTCAAATAAGATAAAAGTTAACCCAGAAAATTGTAAAAATAAAAAAGAGCTATACATAATCAAAAGTTAATTAAATTCCTGAGAAATCTAATGTATAAAGATAATATTTTGGGGGGCAGTAAAAAAAAAGAAGACAGCAACCAAGAAGAAAGAAAACAATAACGGAACGCATGCAATTTAGGTTCATCAAATTGGAATATAATGAACAAAAATAGGAATGATGAGCAATGAACCAAGGGAGAAATAATAGTAAAAAAGTTGTTAAGACAAAAAAGATGGTCAAAATGAAATTTCACTATGACTGTCTCAAGTTAAGGGAAAAAATGTGGTAATAGCAGCTTTAGACCATAAAACAAAGAGGGCGTACTTAAATGACAAATTGCCATTCAACAAGATCAAACTATTTTAATCCAATGAGTTCTGAGAGCTCAATCTTTGCAGCAACTTTTCAGCAAAATAACTTCTCAAGAAGACACATAAATAAAAACAATATATATATATGACTATGGCAAATCCAGCCAAATCTTGAAGTTTTTGACAGCAGAGATCAGTTATTTTCACGAGAAAATATTACAAGAAAGCCCTAGAGTGCTCTGTTCAATTTGCACTTGCCCTATTTCTAACTCTTGGCGAACTGTCTGAGAAAGAATTTATTTTCAGAATTTTACTGCAATAATCATTAGATCTATTTTCAGAAGCATGTGACAGATAAAACCATCTTAAGAAACATTTAACAACATTAGTCTCAAATCAATGCAATTTCGGTAATCTAGACAAAAATACAGAACAAGCCATAACTTCCATGAAATTCTTCAAGAGAATGATATAAGCATAGTAATACAAAATAGTATTTTCATAAGAAATTCAACAATAATGGAGACTAAGAATCTCACAAGTCACTTTTTTAGAAGAATCATTCATCAGAACAGCTAATTTGGAAGTACAAAAATAACTAGAAAGGGATTCAGATGTAAATGTACCGATAGAAGAACTGCAGTTTCTGCCCCTTGTGGATCTTTGAAGGTGACATATGCTATTTGAGAACGCTCATTGTCACTGAAAAAAAATTAAAAGGTATTTATTAGCACCAATACAATGCAACTAGTTCCATTTTTGGTAACAATTATATCTAAGACAACAATAAATTTCCAAATTTTCAATTCATCAGCTAATCAGCCAAAACATGCACAAGTAAAAGTGAAACACCTTCAAAAAACTAACCCATGCAATTCAACATAATCAATTTCACCAGAGAAGGAGAAGAACTCCTTTATATCTTGCTCTGTTGCACCTAAGGAAAGATTGCTGACTTTCACCGTTCTTATCTGCATTGCCAAAGAGACAGATTAACAAAAAGTAAAACAACTGATCTTCCCAAAAACATAGCAACTTAAGGAAACAGGCAAAAAACACAGCACCTTAAGGATACAAAAGTGGGAAAAAAGTAAATGCAAAATACAATCTTTCATACAATAAGTGAATAAATAGCTTGCAAAACAGAAAAAGGAAGTAACATTATCTTCATACAAATTAAATCCTGCTGAATTTCATAATGCAAATTCATCAATGAGGAAAAATGAGGCGGCCCTTCCAGTTCTGTGAGTGCATTGAAACTAACTTTGTCTTCTACATACTAGTACATTTGTTGTTTTCAGCCAAAAAATATAAAAACTCTGAAGGGTCATTAGAACAACATATGCCGCCTAATACTATAGTCATTTTCATCTTCTTTCGATCCCAACTGTTTAAGTTTTTTTCAAATCAATTAATTCCCTTCACTTCAATGTTATAGTTTCTAAGCACACAAGAAACAATCAAAGATTAAAAAAATAAACTCCGTTCACAATCAACATTGGATTAATATTATGAGAACGTAGCATTGAAAAATCCCAGGGATGCATTGAAAACGAGGAAAAGATCAAATCATTAGTAAACCCAGAACCATTAAGTATATATATACACAAATTTTACATCTTTGATGACCGAATAAAGTAAGTAATTTATGCATCATTCAAGAACAATTCCTGCGTTATTAATCAGTGTTCAAAAGGGCAAAAACGAATCTTGACTCGAACAAATAAAAACTGAAAGAGTAAAGAAAAGATATTTCAGTACTAACCATCGTAGAAGAGCGATCTCTGAATCCGATCAGTACCAAAAGATGGGATCTTTAGTCAGACAAAATACGATTCTTTTTAGATGTAGAAAAGGTTTTATCAGAGAGTTAAAAAATGTCTGTTTTCAGTTCTTCGAAATTAGTTTCTCCTAGTGATTAAGGAAGTGGAGAACGTATTATTCTGGATATGTATGTATCTTTCAATATTTTAAGCTACTAAATGTTGTACGTTGTAATATTGAACGAGAGGGAAGGATAGAAATGTCTAATACGTACAATTACAGAAAGCGTTATGCTTAACGGCGTAAAAGTACCCGATCGTAGAGAATGGAATAACACGTTGACGTGTGGACAGCGGTGGCGGAACGTGGTCACGCGGTTTTCATTTTCGATGTTCCCTTTTTTTATTACGTCTATGCAGTTTTTTTAATTTTTAATTAATTGCCAATTCGCTTGGAGTTTATGGCCCGTCGCACTCAAATCCTTGGTTTATGGAAAAAAGGGCAGAAATTATTAGGTAAATCTGGCCTCATAACAAGTGAACATAATTAATTAGAGAAAAATTAAATATAAATAGTGTTGTTTTAAAAAGAATTTATAAAAGTTGTGTTGATTTTAAAATATGTACAAGGATGGGTTTACGTAGATTTTTCAAAAAACCTGCAAATTGAGAGCGATTGTCTACCAGTTATCAACGAAATAAATGGAGATGTTGAGCCTTCCCTCTTGCTTGGAGACTGGTTGTATGAGATAATTGAAACAAAGAAGCAGTTTACAGAAAATCATGTTTAGCCACTTGCCCAAAACTTCCCATAGGGTTGGGCACATTTTAGCAAAATATGGGCTCAGTGATAGTTTTTGTAATTGCTTAATGTTTCAAACTCTGTGTATTGTAAGCAAATTAGGCCTCCACTTGCCCAATCTCCATCCTTGCTAGACTTCATAGTTGGCATCTACTTTGCAATGGGATCCCTTTATAATGTTACAAAATCATTGACATTTGACATCAGCATGTTGAATATCAGATTGAAACCCTTCTGGAACTAATATCTCTTGTTAAAATTTTCTCATACACACATCACTGTTTGTGTAGATGTACAGTTTCAAGATTTCTTGCACATACTTCATCTAATATCATTGACAAATCTTGTGCAGCTATAATGCCCATGAGCCAGATGTAGCTTCATCGGGGAGTCATGAACAGCAATTTCTTATTCTACAATCTAGAAGGTATGCAACATATATCTATTTCATGCCTGCCCCGCCCCGCCCCGACCGTAATTTTGCTTTTTCTCTTTGGTAGTTCCCAACAATTTCTTTGTGCTTGTTTTTATGGCCATCTAATATAAGAGAATGTGGTAAACAGGTCCATGTTCATTTTAAAGTAATAAACCATTTTAGTTTCAGTGGATTGATTTATTTTGAATTTTATGTAGACAAGAGGTTGTATTGTATTGTTGGATAAAGATATTGCAATTAACGAAGCTATAATTGAAGAAAGAGAACAGGGGATTAAAGAAATTCAGCAACAGATTGGTGAAATACAGGAGATTTTCAAAGATCTAGCTGTTTTGGTACATGAGCAAAGGAATTATGATTGGTAAATTTTATGTCTTGCTTTCTGCCGTCTACATGACACTTATTCTCAATTTTTAAAATTCCCTCTTTAAGTTTCATGAAAATTGAAATATATGTTCTTTATCATGCAAGCACAATCTTAAAGTCTTTTCCTGGCAGATGATATTGATTCTAACATTGAAAATTCTCATGCTGCAACTTCACAAGCCACCTCCCAGCTTGCAAAAGCTTCCAAGCTCCAGAGATAGAAAGCATCTACGGTAAATATTGATTAATGCAAAATTTCCTTTTCTATTTTTTAGTTTTCCTACATTCCTGACATTAAGCTGGTTCTTGGGTCAGACATTAAATTTTACTAATTACAATGTAGGCATTTGGCTAAAATCGATGGAATGTTCTTCTTTGAATGATGTTTGAGCTCTATGGAGAAAAATAGACTGCCAAAATGGTAGAACTAAGTTGTATAAGACATTGAGATTTTCAAAATGGTCTTCTAAATCACTATTTGGCATTCAAATTGAATTCATCAGGAACTTGATTTTGTGTTATATGTAATGCTGCAATTTGTTTTATATATACATAAATATTGAGCTTCTCACTTCATAGTTGTTTTTCACATTCCTCCATTTTTTACACCCCCTCATTCTAAACATACCATTAAGGTTGCGGTTTCTTTTAACGAAAATTTCTTTCCAAGTCCTTTTTCGGGAAAAAAAATCTGCTCCCAAAATTCTTTTACTTTCAAAAATCAATTTTTAAGTTCTTTAATTTTTTTTTTTTAAAAACTATCAGGTTGTTTTGTAAATTTTGAGCCTATTTTTCTTTTTAAAATACTTAAAAGACTATTTTGACCCTCATTGATTTTCCAAACTACATTTATTTTATATTGTATCCAAATTATATAGAATAAATTAATTTAAATTATTTTTTTTATTTCTCATTTCCCCTTATTTTTCTTGTTTGTCGTATACTTGTAGGGTTTGAAAACCTGAAAGCCCTCTTCCAGTGACTCCGACAACCGCCATGACATCTAACTTCTCTGGCGTAACCACCATTACAACATCATTCATCACATCCAATGATGGACTCAGAAAATTGTTTTTGGAGGGTCAATATAGCCATTGTAATTTTGTCAAAAAATGAATATATTAATAACAATGAAAAATTAGGTCACTTTTAAATATCAAAAGAGTCTAGCAGAAAAAGATATATTTATGCATATCTTTTGTTAGAGTAGGGAGCCTAATGCCTTTTTTTTTTTCAAACCAACTGCATCATATACTTCATTTCATTAATCAATTTTGGGATACATTAAACATTTAAACTTACCAACAATCAGATCCATAGTTTAAAATATGAAAAACAAAAGAAAAATTGAAAGCACCACCATATTGTTAGATCTGAATGTTCTTTATCTTGAACTCATGCTAAAATTTTAGATCAGGTCGAACAATAAGTATAGAAGGAAAATTTCGAACGCCCAATTTTAGTGGTGTTTATGGCCTTTGAAATTCGGAACAAGTAAACTTGTACTTTTGGTCTGGATACAAATGCAAGAGCTCCCCACCTCAAAAATAAGTATGCAGCTAAATAGAACAAATCCTATGAAGAAAATTGCACATATGTTGAAATATATAATAGATCTACCTCTACTACAAGTTAAGGGGAGCAAAGTCTCTAGAAAATCCCCTAATAATAAAATGGAAGAAGAACCGGAAACTGAAAGAAAAAGACAAGAAAATAAAATCAGAGATGAAAGGCTACCACCGGTGAAAGAACATTGGCGTCTTCGTTGAACGACTTCGTTGACCGTACTTGTGGAGAGAAGGTTCGATAGAACATTTCGGTTGATTTTTTTGACATGCTTCGACAACTTTCAAGCATTACTATTGACTCCGTTAGCTTCAAGTCGGTTCCCTCTTATTTTTAGTGTTAATACTTATTCCGGCTGTTACTATTTTTTGTTGTCCAAAAATATGAAATCTGAACGATTTTTTAAATTTTTCAACAAAATAAAGTTGAATGACTTGTGCATTGAATTTTAATTCTAGTAATGTAATTATGATCTATTCTTAAATTATTTTAATATTATATTTTTTGGTACTTGTCTTTTTTCATTGTTTGATTATTTAATTTCTTCAAAAATTAAATAATTGAATACTTTTAAAACATAGAGACTAAAAGTTAAAATTTTTAATAATCTTAAATTTTTTAATGCCTTTATTTTAAAATATTTAATCATTTATTTTTTATCATATTATACTTTTTAACCGCGAAAGAACTAAACAATAAAAAAATATATAATATTAAAATATAGAGATTAAATTGTGCAAATGACAATATAGGATTAAATTATCTGTGAGAAATTCTTAGGTAAACCTGGTCTATCACGTCATTCATGCATCAGCCCAATTACATGAGACACATCAACAGTTAGTTAGTTAGGATAATTATCAGAAAAAGAAAAAGAAAAAAATAAAAATATATAACTAATCATTTGCTGATATGCCATCATGCAATTAAGTTGGTGCATGGATGACGTGGTATACCAGGTCTACTTAAGAATTTTTCAATTATATGTAGTTAGGGGTGTTCAAATGAAAATGGTTAAACGTGAAATTCACGAATTTTACGAACGAATTTTACGAATTTCACGGAATTTTTAACGTTAAAAAATTTTGTCAATCGTTAAATCGTAAGAGATTTTATTTAATTTGTTAAATCATGAAATTCACGTTAGAAGAAAATTTTTAAACGATTTAACGAATTTCACGTTTAAAAACAAACTCAAACTAAATCTAGCTTATTCAGCCTAATTTTTCTCTCTTTCTTATTCCTTTTATGCCTCTTTTCTTTATCTTCTCATTCGTTTCCTCTTCTTTTTCCTTTGGTTCATAGTTTTGACTTACATATGTGAACTCTTATCATAGATAAATATTACTAATATTTTTACAACTTTGTCGATAATAGTTCTGTGTTTGGTTAATTGGAGAATTCGTTAAATTAGAAAATTATTTGTTAAATTCGGTTAATTGGAGAATTCGTAAAAAATATTTAATTCGTTAAAACG
>CATIWJ010486259.1:0-13339 GCA_949640765.1 Croton laevigatus | reverse complement strand
TGAAAACTCCAAGCTAAGTTCATCTTGAACAACACTTTTCTCTCCCAAAATCCCCTTAAAATACAGTATATCATCAGAATTCAAGGTTGCAAACGACGGAATTCTCTTAATTTGAGTCGCTGCTGAGCCGAAACTTCTACGTTGAGCTGACCACATACTTCGAATTGAAGAAGAGAAAATTTCTCTGCATTCGCTATAGGAAAGAAAACGAGTCTGCAATTGTCGCTTCTGATTATCATCACCCTTCCCGTTGAAGTAACGAGTAAAGCCTGTTCCAATAGAAAGTTTTCCAATTGTTGCTGGTGACTAATATATCAGCCATAAACGATGAAAATGAGCAAAATGAGTAATCGAACCTCACCTGAAGTGTAGAGGAAAATGGAATCATCGGGGATTAATTGATAATTGGAAATGGTGGTGGAAGAGATCTTCAAAAGGCGATGGGTTGCTCTGCACCTGTTTAGCATCATCATCTTCCCAATGCGTATTCCGATTTTGTCTTTTTTTTTTTTTACATATAATAATCGCAGATATGGATTCAGAAAAGAAAATCGAATGATGATCGTTACACGTATCGTGATGGTGCCATTAGGATTAGCAGTTTGACCTGATTGATTGCAATGATTTTTTTGCTTCAAAGCTATAAACTTTATTGATTGTTACTGTCGAGTACAAGTCATTTGTGCCAATGATTGCTTCAAACGGAAATTATCTTACATGACACAATTCTATTCTATTCCATTTTATTTTATATTTTAATTAGATAAATAGCCATTTTTTATAAATATGTTGAATTATTTTTTATTTTTTTTATAAGTATATAAATTTATTTTTTATACCCTTTGATAATTGAAAAATAAATTTATTTTCTTTTATTTTTTTAAAGTTGTCACTGGATCATCAGCTGTTAAAAATAAATTTATTTTCTCTTATTTTTTTTCAGCCACGGTATATAAATTTATTTATTTTTATTTTTTTAATAAACTTAGATATATAAATTTATTTTATATATTCTCATATATTTATAACCAATTTGCTAAAATATAAAATATTCACAGCCCTTTTCACAATATTTGAGTGCATGTTGGGGAAACATGAAAAATGGGGGGCTGTCTGGGAGTTTTTCACAATATTCTCATATATTTATGAACAGGCTGCTAAAACATAAAATATTCATGGCCCTTTTTACAATATTCCAATGCATGTTTGGGAAACATAAAAAATGGGGGGCTGTCTGGGAATTTTCCAGACATCATCTTCATCCTACTGAAGATGACCTAGTCGCCGGTTGTGATTTTTCGTCGGCATTGCTAATCCGTTCCCATTCAACACCATCTCTCCTTTCCTGTTTGTTGCCATCTCTACATTATTTCAAATTATTGAAATATTCTTTTATGGGATAATATAAAAAAAACTCTCTATATTTTTATGCTATTGACATCTTCCTCCCTGTCTTTGTTTAGGGGACAAAAAACTCTTTACGTTATAATTTTGTGGACAAAAATACCATTTTGTTCATTTTTTCTATTAAAATAACGGTTCAAGGACCGAAATATAATTTTTATAGGTCCTTTTAAAAAACTCAAAAAATAAAGGGACTATTCTCAAAACTTTCATCTTCGACCTTCTTCTTCAAACTGACCACGTTTTTTACCACCTCCTCCATTGCAGCCTCCGGCATCAATTTCATCACCGGTCAGAACCCCATCCGGTCAAGTACTCATCCCACCATTGCCGCCGCCATCCCATCTCCACCATTGCCAATCAACTCCACTTAAATAATTATCATCAAATCATCAGATCTCTTTATTTCAGAAAAACAAATAAAATCAACAAATCACCAGATCTGCATAGCCACCGTCCATCTAAAGCAGAAGCATAACAAAATCTTTTTTGATCCAGATTTCTTCAATCCCAGCAACTAGTGTTCTTCACCAGTCTAGGTTGCAGCCTGGCAAGCACGGCTTCAATCATCGACCGGCAGGTACATAAGCAGCCATTTAAGATTTCCAAAAAACGCAAAATAAGAACATTTTTTGTTTTGATTCCCATAAACTTTCAATACCGCCACGAGCAACCAAGACCGCCACCGAATTCGAACTGAGAGCATCGTTCGATACCAGGCTCCGGTGATTATGGCACTACCCGTATCTTCATCAATAGGTGATTCTGCACAAAATTGCGATTTAGGTAGAAGGATAGAATCAAACGATGGACAGTGGAAAAGGTTCATGATCGTTTGCTTGGTGATGACTGAAGATGGTGATTGGCGATGTGTTGATGGAAATAATGGAATCAGTCGGAACCAGAGGTGGCCATAAACGCGAAGCAAAAGAAGAAAAAGAAAAGAATAATAGATTTTTAAGGTAAAATTGCATAACATTTCCTTTATTTCTTGAGTTTTTTAAAAGAATCCATAAAAATTACATTTCAATTTTTAGACCGTTAAAAAATGGACAAAATGGTATTTTTGTCTATAAAATTATAACGCAGAGTTTTTTGTCAAAAAAAAAAAGACATGAAAAAAAATGTCAATAGGGTAAAAATATAAGGAGTTTTTTTTTATATTATCCATTCTTTTATTTCTAAAAAGACAACTCTTGTATTGATTCCAACAAAATACTTAACAAAATAAAATTAAATCCAGAAAATACTAAAAATGCTTTGAATATATCATATCAAATTATAGTAAAAAATAAGGCTTGAAGTTTGTAAATCACCTCCAACTCAAACCATTGGAGTGATTACGGAAATAAAAGTGTTATAGAAGATTTAATTGTTAATAATTTCTTTTATATAAATGAGAAATAACATTGTGTGTTACACAGTAGGGGATCTCTCCCCGATCTATTCTATCTATCTATTCAGCAATTGATAACGGAGCCCGGGGCCGTGACCGGTGTGCAGGTAGATCGGAGTATGACTGCACAAGTCTCTAAAATGATTTATCTAACTGCTTTCATCAACTACTTATGCCCAAATACATTGGCCTAAAATAGTTAATCCAAGTTAACTAAGTAATTAGGTGGTCTAACTTATATATCATACCATATTTTAATCAATATCCCTGTGAAATCTTCCAATATTAATCTTATTAAAATAATTATCATTTATTAAATCATTTTTAAATTATTATTTAAATAAATTATTTTTAATTAATTAAAAATAATACTACCTTTATTCTCTTTTAATAGAAACTTTTGCTATTCTGCTCAAAACTCTTGCATAATTTACCCTCAAAAATAGGAGAGAGAAGGCCATTTGTTTACAGAATTTATGCACATGATAGTAAGATGAATGTTTTAGAGAAGCTCTAAATAGGGTATATGTCACGACCCAACCCATATATCATATCAAATCTCAATTAATATCCGATTATATCATTATTGTTATGACCCAGCTCAGGGCCGCAACTAACATCTAGTTAGACTAGAGTTTGACTGCACAAACTTCCGAAATGATCCACCCAATTACATTCGTCAACTACGTAGGTCCAAATCCATTGGACTAAAATGGTTAATCCAAGTTAACTAAGTAGTTAGGTGGTCTAACTTATATATCATATTAAATCTCAATTAATATCCGATGTAGGATTTTACAGTATAAAGAGTGACAGAGATGCGTATTTTATAGAAGACGAGAGATGAGCAACGGCTGTAGATATTTTGAGTAAGCTATACGATAAGAGTTACATGCTAAGTAATAGAAAATGGTACATAATAAATGTAAAATGCACACAACAACTATGTCAATTATGATGCAAATGGTGCAAAATCGTTAAAATAACCATGATGGTGCATATGTTGGGTGTTCTTAGACATTTTGCACTCATATTGAACACTAAACCATATTTCAAACTGATAATAGATTAAATTATACAAGCCTTCAACAATCATGACTTGGCCTCATTCCAAAATGTAGACACGAAAACTGTATATTAAATTTCAGAACACCCATATCCAAATTAGTTAGTTTAGAAAATGAACAATAAAACTGCATTTCAACATGATATCAGAGAGGGGTGCAACAGAAAAATTTAATTTTGACTTTCATGTCCAAGAACCTAATAATAAAACTCTATGCTTTTGGATAAATTATAACAAGCCTTTAAGAATCATGACTTGGGCTTGTTCACAAATGGTGTGTTACCATTAATGGGCATAAATGCAATGTGTTATGAAATGTTTTGCAGCCATAAACTACAAAGTGATTACAAACATTTCAGAAAATGACACAATTGTGGAAAACAATGTGTGGTTTAGTGAGGAATGAAATTTTTAATTTGCCTCCAAACCAACCGTGTAAACGTTAAGATTGTGTATATGTTTCAACTTTTTATAGAAAAATATTCCGTCTCATCAATTTGCTTTAAAAAATTATGTTCACCTTTTTTAAACGTGCACCCATTATTTTCCCCTCCTCATTATTGGCTGACACTGATGCATAGTCAATAAGGCTGACACAATCTAACGCTACACAAGCTTTTTTTTTTACATAGATACCTCTAATTCTAAATCTATTAGGAGGGAGAATGTGAATTTGAAGTAAAGCAATTTACATCAGTAGATGGCAGTTTAACTGTAAGGCCAACTACTTATCATGCAAGCTCCTCATTATATTAAATTAGGAAAAATTTACCTGTACTTCATACCGTAAGATGTGTAATATATTGCCAACTTCCTTTTTCTTACATTGCATTGTAACAAGGAATGGCAGTCCACTCTTCTCAATGTCCCACCTTTGCAAGAGCAAATGGGTACAAAGTTTGGGAAAGGTTTAATCTCTCGCAGGTTATTTTCTTACACTTACACTGATGGTGATATTTCTGTAACTTTAAATTATTTATATAATTTTTTGTAATCCTTAAAAGGGAGATTGTAAAGCAAACTAACTTGCAAGACATCTCTCTACGCCAGAGATATAGCGGCACTCACAAAGATTTGCCTAAACTATACATACAAACAATTAAAGTCTCTACTTCTATACCTCTTTCTCCATCTATTTTTATTTTATTTTCTTAATTAACTAAGTATAAATTAACTTTCTCATACTTCAACTTTAAAAACCAATAAATTTCATAAGAGCTTATAATGGGCTATATATTAAACTTAGCACAATACCATTAATTTTGAGTTTTGAGCAGTATGAATTCCAATACTCATCCCTGCTAAGAGGTGCAGGTGATTAGGATATACACAACATGATACGTGAAAAAAAAAATTGCATGTCAATCATTTTTTACGTATAGCTTCCACCAGATTATCAAGAACATTATTCTTCCTCAATTTACAGTGTGTGTGGAGCAGATATTATTCACAGCAATTCCCTTTCTTTTTATGTTGGATAATAACTGGTAAAAATATTCAATAATTAATTGAAACCGCAAAAAAAAATCTACATGAATATTCACAGCGAAAAAAGGATTCTTTGATCATATTATTACCTCACTAGCAAGAACTTAGCGAGTGTGGAAGAACTTTATATGGGTTTAGTATTCCATGGGGGTCCAGCAACTTCTTGATCGAACCCATTACTTGAACCTAAACAAGTGAAACAATGTAATTCAGACATAATAAAGCAATAAAAAAAATGCAGCAAATAAGTAACCGAAAAAATGTGTATGATTTTATATTCTAACCAAATGTGGTTTGAATGCATTTCTAGTATTTTTGCAACCCATTAAAACATACAGTTTCGTGTGATTTGCTGTAAAATATCTCATTAGCCTTCATAAGTCCTAGGCCATGTTCTGCACTTATACTTCCACGGTGTTTAGATGTCCACTCATAGACATAAGGTTCGATTTGTGCTAAAATCTGCAAACCATAAAGTTTATCAGTATAAGATAAGTGAAATAGGGATTACAATAATAACTAGTTAACTGAGATGACAAAAATCACCGTATCATCATATTGTGGGGCTGAAATATTGAGATGCAAGTTGCCATCTCCCAAATGGCCGTAGCCCACTACTTTGGCTTTTTGAGCTGAGAAATATGACAGAGGTGAGAGGAGAGAAAAACATTAGTTGATTTGAAAGTTGGAAGTCCATTTGCCATCTACTGATAAACATGATCTCTTTCCAGTGAGAGCTTCTCTCTCAAAATTCTTTTACATGGAACTGGCTAGTTCACAAAAGAGATTTAAAGAGAGAAGTGGAAGAGTCAGGCCAGTATGTTTCAGAACAGCGGGCCTATGGTTCAATACATGCCGGGGACACCTTTTCTATTAACCCTGTAATCATATTCCAAAACAGGATTCCTTTGCAACGCAGAACATAAAGAAGAAATTATTGTCTATTTTCATCGCACCAGTTGGGAAGCAACAAGCTCAGTCCCACAACCTATCCCTCCCCTGTACCCACCCTTCAGAACAATACCAGTTCAAAATTTAGGTACCAGCGATTGATTTTTACCTACTCTTACTCGCATTTCTTCAACAAGATTGTACATTTTTTCAACAGGCAATGACAGATCATATTTGTATACAGCTCCAGCTCTCATCAATGCTTCTGGAACACCCTGCGACCAAATTAAGTGATTCAGTTAACTGCAATTAACATTTGTACTGTGTTCCCAGATGATTTAAAAAATGGTACCAGTATGCCCATATATGCATAAGCATATAAATCATTACATATTTAATCTCTGATATCAATATTTGTTATATCTTGATATTGCTTTCACACACCAATGGACTACAAGTTAATTGGTGAAAAGTTGAATGATGGCGGAACGGGAAGGAAAGATTCAAAACAAGCCTAAGAAAGCAGCACCAATGGAGGTCTAGATCAAAGAAAAACAGCATAGGATTGCACTACAATTGGGTCATCCATCCAAGGTGTGGATTTAAAGGAGCTACATTGCATATTGAAAATCACACTGAGACCTTTCTCATTTGAATTGCCATTTAGAGATAATTGACCATTCTCTTTCTTTTACTTTTTGTACACCACTTTGAAATCATTCATCAAGACTAGTTGCTAGAACTTGCAGTAAAATTAAAGGCATATATCTAAAAGGAGATGAATTGCCTATTCATCACTGAAGACTGAAATTCCTAAAGATATAGTTTCAATTTTAAAACCATAAAGAATGCTGCATATAAAGAAAACCAATCGTGCTGGAAATGGGAACCTCGCGTATACGCCAAAATGATGATGCCTGGTTTATGTCTTGTGCAAGAACTCCATCAGAAATTAAACCAGATTCTATTGAGCGAAATAGAAATGCCTCGAGCTTCTCTCTGTACAGAATCATAATACTTTAAATTTTAAAAATGTCACCATGGAAGTTATTCAAACATTGACTAGTTTAGACAGGAAATTAAATAAATAAAGAATGCAATTTGGAAAAAATGATTGGTGGAGGTCAAACCAAAATTAAAAAATAAAAAATGTCAAAGCTTAAGTAACTTATCTTGAAAGGGAAAAAAAAATTATCAATTTTACAATCATGTAACTGCATCAAATCTGAAGACATAATTCTGCATTACAAAGTGAGGCTTTTAAGAAGATTATTAAATAAAAGCACAACATTTCCAATCAGACTTTCCAATTTATAACTATGGCCCGGGGTAAAATGAAAGTATGATAATACTCAAAAGCCAGTTATTATATACACTAATGAATATTCTTGAAAGAAGAAACTCAAAAGTCCATTTAGGGCTGCCCTAAAGAACAAGATGAACTTCAATTCCAAAACCATGTAGGACTTATTATGTTATTTTGTTATAGAGTTCTCCAAGACCTAGATTTATTAATATTACAAGAGACATAATGACAAACAAGTTAGAAGGTCACCGGTCATAAGATTCATCACTGCCTGTTGTCTCAATAAGAACATAAAAGTTGTGCATTGAGGGTGGCAAGGGATTCCGAACACCTTCTGCATAGTTGAGAACCTAAGAAATAAAATGAAATATAAGCAGGTAATAAGACAATCAGAAGATAAAAAAGTAACTTAATTTGTATTTCCCTCAAATAAAATAGTATACTTCAAAGGATGATTTTAGGAAAAAGAATCTCTCAACATGTCAGGAATTTTCTTTCTTATTATGACATTTGCATCATTAAAAAGATTTTAAAAACTTGGAAATATTGGTACAACTGAAGCCATATCTTCATGTAATCGTGAAAATGAATATCTTGTACTGCAGATTTCATGTAAAAACCAAATACCCAGTCATACCCAAAGAAAACATCAACTAGAAAAACTGATTCTACAGATCGTTTGATAATCTTTAATGTGTCATAGTGACAGGTGAATGGAGCTGGCTTGCTAAATTTTCCTGGTAGATATGGAGACCTCCAGCCCACATAAAACTGTTCCTTTAAGGCTACATAATCTCTAAATGCCCCCAATAGGCCAATATGCCTGAAAGGTAAAACATTTTTCCCCATAAATCAAGACCCGACAGAAGAAATCAAACATGGGGCCTGTATCATATCCAATGCCTTTATTAATCCTTAACTTTATGAATAAATAACATCATTCAAGGGCATGAAATAATCGGAAGTCGGCCCTTTTGCCCAAACCTCAGTTAAATGATGGGCCATATTCCAGTTATATTGAAGGTTGTTCCAATGTAAATGTTCTGTTGCGAGACCATTATTGTTTTTATGCATTTTTTTTTAAATTATTATTATCTACCTTTGTTCATTTTATGCTTTACATACAAGGGGGAAGTGAACAACCACGGCACTTCCCAGCAAGCCAAGAAAGAAGAGTACAAGGGAAGCAAATTAAACAATTAAAGAGCCTTATTATCCAAAACTGTAACAAGTTAAAGAAAAATATGAGGATAACGAACTAACCAATTCCATTGACTCACTGTCCAGAAATTCGAATGCAGACAAAATCTCTCCAAGTTTTGACTTTGCTTCCAAAAGAAGTTTCTGATAAAATGATCAGAAAGTCAGGAAAGGAAGCAAAAACATTTATACACTAAAATAAATGAAGATTATAGGAAACAGTAACATGACATTTCTAGTACAATTTAGTTTCTACAAAAGTAAACCATAAAAAGATGTCCGATCAACTATGCAATTTCAAAAACTAATCAAGCACTTCTTTGCCTCTTCTACTTGGTGGCCAAGCAAATTGTGGGAATCCTTCAAAAGCCTTGATTCAACCTACTAAATCTATGAATCAATATTTATGTTCCCCGGACCCTGCGTAATTGCAAGATGCTTTCGTGCACCAGGCTGCCCCTTTTATCAATATTTATCTTCCCAAATCCTTAAAACAACACCTTACATCCTTATTATTCTAGTCTCACGTTGAAAGGAAATGTTATCAGTCGAAAACAGAGGCAATGATACATATAAACAAACGACTCCATCTTGATATGTTGAAGGCTTAATTGATCTGGTCATGTTTATACAATAGCTCATATACCAAAGGGAATTTATTTCACATAGAGATTACTTATTACCTGGCAGCTAAGATAATCTTTGCATGCAAGAAAAGCTATATTCACTGAAGATAGCTTTGGTGGGGTAAGAATGGACACCTTAGTAACAACCCCCAAGGACCCTTCACTTCCTGTTTCGAAACATAACACACATATTATGACTTGCATCATGCCATAAAAACCAACTATTAAGCCTGAAATATAATCAGCTGATAGAATCTTAAGCACATACCTATAAACAAATGTTTCAAGTCATAACCAGTGTTATCTTTACGTAAAGTTCCAAGCATGTCAAGCACAGTACCATTTGCAAGGACAGCCTCAAGACCTTAATGATATGCCAAAATGTGTCTTAGAACGAATACAAGTAGAAAGGAAATCACCAAATACTTGTGATGACTGATGAGACAACAGCAACTTTCAGTTCACCACCTAATTCAATTATAACAACTTCAATGCTATTGCGTCTCATACGAAAACAAGTAACAGTATGACCGCACTATGAGGGAAACCTTATGGCCGTGCAACTATAACAAGTACAACACAGGTAAAAAATTCAAATAGACATACAATAGAACAATGCATGAAGCTTGTACATATCACGCATATAATGCTTATATCACACTTCTGTATGTAACCACCAAATGATGCTGCAGTCAGATTAAATTGCTGTGTAAAGAAAATTTGAAAATATGTAACTTCACACCATATGAATGATAATAAATATCAAAGTCCACTACATAATGCATTAACTATAATCCTCACCAAGTACATTCCCATGTAATGAACCATAACGAACAAGGCGCAGACCACCAGCATTAGTTGAAACATTTCCACCAATTTGGCAGCTTCCTTTTGCACCTAAGTCCAGTGGCATAATAAATCTGAATGGAAGTATAACTTATTTGAATAGAACATCAACAAAAAAAATCAATTTTCCATTTGACTGATCTAAATTCAATGGAGTCTTAGCATTGATAACTACTATTTGACATAGCATAAGAACAAAACTACATGAGAAAGAACCACCACACACACCAAACAAAACCAAGAAGAATCAACATCACACATCATAGCAAATTAGCCCTTCATATTGAAATTTGGAATTTACTATGATTTGTGAAAATAATAGAAATTCTTCGCAAACTCAAGATCTTTAGGATGTTGAAAACCATTCAAAGTTGCAAAATAACTCATCAAGAAAAAATAGCAACAGTAGTTGCTGTCAATGATATCTATCAAGACTTTAGCTGTTAGTCAATGATTTGTGCCTAAATTTTATAGCTGTTATAATTTGAGCACCAAAAATAGATTACATTATACCCTGTAATTAAGGGATATTACTTGATGTACCTTTAATGGAGGGACTTGATTCATTGCACATACTCTCTCTCTCTCTCTCTCTCTCTATATATATATATATATATATATAGACAGCTCATAATTTTGGGCATCAAACTTTATTACCAAACTTTGTCTTGTGTTCTATTCTTTTGGTTTTTCCTGGTTTGTTAGTTGCTCATCCCCAAAAAGTGGTTTCTGAGAAACTGAAGAATCCATATCGTATTTTAAGTAGGTAATCAAACATTGGAAAATCAATTTTGCATTATGACGTTTTACTATCCTGTCTTTCTGGTATTTTTCACTTTGTAGTAGGTCCAGAAAAGACAACAAAGATATAGGCAAATTACCCTTGGTTATCAAGGAGGGATATCAAATTTTCCAATATGCATCCAGCTTCACATACAAGTATGCCACTGACCTGAAGAATGAGATAGTGTCTTTAATATGAGTATTTTTATTTTCCCATTTAACTGTCGAAATATCAATTTCAAATTAAAGAAATACACCATTTAAAAAAGAAAAATAGGAGTAAAAACTCTTGAATCTATTACAGGTAAACGAAAAAGAAAAAAAATGTAACCCAAATATCAAGTGAAGGATGGAAGTCACATGAAACATAACAGAATGGGATAAGATGCCTACCTTGTCAAAAGCAATAACATTATTCATCAAACTCATCTTGATAATCACCTGTAGAACGTAGCATGAATTAGCATCTCAGTTACCAGAGCACATAGCCACATAGGAGATAATTTTATATGAAAAGATATAATTTTATGTTTCATACAAGAAACAAGATTGCGCCATAAACAAAAAATCTTATATGGACCCAACTGCATTAAATCATCGCAAACCATAATCAAATTCAGGGTTCAGATTATTTTACTTCAATGTCTGCAAGTGCATTCTTTAGCATTCAAAAGGTGCATGTGACTCTATTTGCCAAGAAAGGATCCCTAGAATCAGGTTTCTAGGGAATATTCTATATTTCATGACAGTTTTATTAAGTCATCATGAAAAAGCAAGAATGGACTATGCAGCTTAACCAGAATTTAAGGTCAAACTGGGATTTTACAGCTTTCATGCGATAATAGGACCATAAGCAACTTAGCACTTGCATTTTCCTAAGTCAAACTGCATTAACATAATAGCATGGACCTTACAGGAACAAAAAAATCCAAACTTATTTAACACAAACAAATAATATGCTATACCGGATTAATTACCAGATTGAAATGATAATACCAATTTATGCATGGCAGCTAAATAAACCCCATCAGCTTATTAACATGCCACATTTCTCCCAAATAAAGGAAAAAGAATCCAATCTCTTCAAACCGAAGAATATCCAAGTCATTTTATCCCTCATTTTTATCATTGTTCCAGTTCCTTAATTGCACCGAGACAAACTCAATGATTTTTTTTTCACATCTTAATTGTTTGACAAAAATCCTGACAGCATCTAAGTTGATTGTTCAGAGTTGTACCATTAGTCAGTGTAGTATAAGGTTGGTTATGTAATGTACTTCTGTAATTTAAGGGAACCAATGTCTAAGAAATGACATTGAGTGAAAGCCTAGAATATACTTAACAGGTAACCATGTAATAATATTATTAAAACGAATACAGATGATGCAATGTTAAAAATACTTCCACAACAACAAGCATACTGTGGAGGTAAAGATAAATGGATCAAGTGTCACCTCATCAAAAACTGGTACACTTCCTCCTACAAGACCAGTATTTCCACCTTGTGGAACAACAGCCAAATGTCTAGAATTACAATATTTAAGAATCTGAGAGACCTGCAAAAGAAAAACGAAGAATACTATTTTCTCAGAGTTATAGTTGCAGATTAAGGCCATGTTAAAAAAAAATAGTTGCAGATTAAGGAATTATCAAAGTGCGTGTCAACTTAATAAATAATATCATTCTATCCTTCTAAGAATGGGGGAAAAAACACATGCTTGACAAAACAATTAAAATTTTCCAGGAACAAAGAACATTCATGAAAATTAACGAACTTTATGAATTGGGTTTATCCAAGTTTTTTAATGGAAAAAAATTTTAATTATCATGCTACCGATCCAATAGGTGGATCACTTTTACTGTGATAGACAATCTCATCTTATGTCTTCCTATTATATCTTCTAGCCTTGCCATCTGATGTTCATGGTAGCTAAACAAAATAAGAAGAGTGATGAGTTATGGAACAAGATTTTCCCATCTGAGAATCATTACACTAGCATCCTTAGAGAATGTAGCTTCAATAAGCTCATATTCCTCTGAACAATACTCATAGAAATATCATTCAAGATTGGTTAGAGGGAGCATACTAATTTAGAAAAGAAAACCAATATCTTGAAACCATAGATCCCTATCAAAATGAAACTGCAAAAATATAAACTAAAGTAAAGAAATGTACTTCTTCAGTGGTCTTAGGCATGAGGATAAGCCTACTTGAACCCTTGTATTTATGCATCCAATCAGAATTTGAAAACTCCAAGCTAAGTTCATCTTGAACAACACTTTTCTCTCCCAAAATCCCCTTAAAATACAGTATATCATCAGAATTCAAGGTT
>CATIWJ010486224.1:0-43154 GCA_949640765.1 Croton laevigatus | reverse complement strand
CATATTTTGGCAGATGTGCTAAAACTCACGGACTGTTTGGTCAAAAATACTAATATAGCATCGCGTTGTTAATTTTTAACGGAAAATGTGTAAAGTTTAACGACGCGGTGCTATATTAGTATTTTTGGCCAAACAGTTCGTGAGTTTTAGCACATCTGCCAAAATATGATGTAAAATAGTATTTATGACCAAAACCTAATGCTAAAATAGTATTTATCCCTTTTTTTATGACTCGCATATTAAATTATTTATACTAAGTCTTGAGATCAATTTTAGTAGACTATAGTTCACAGAAATCGACTCTATATTATAAATTTTATATGACTATAAATTTAACGGTCTCAGTTATTTTACACTATTATTTAATTTACAATATAGAGTTAAAATCTGAAAACTGTTAACCATTGAAATTGATATCGAAATTCAGTATAAATAATTTACCGTACAAATAAAAAAAATACTATCTATCTCGAAATACTCCAACAAAACAAATAAAATTAGCCTTTATTTATTGAGGGAAATATTTTTGACATTATAAATAGTTTTTTTTTTTTTGGGACACATTAATCCATGGAAGTGGAAAGGTAGTAGGTTCTCTATTTTTTTGCTTTTTTGCTTATTTGTTTTTGTCAGGACATATATATTTATATAAATAAAAACTTTCAAAAAAAATTGTTATTATTTCCAAATTATAATCCCAATTAATTACGATTATGTAATTAAATTCTTTTTTATTTTAATATACTGATGTTCTGTTTCTATGTTCTAGTTTTTTGAACCTACATTATGTAAATGCAAGCCTATTTCTGAAAAAGAAATTAAAAGAAGAATTAAAAGTACAGAATCATCAAGAACTGTATAAGTATTGTCTATTTGATCTTGTGATAAGCGAAAATCTAAATCGAAATTTGTTATATTTATGGGATTTTTATGGAAGGATTCAAGCCACATAAACCCTAATGAAAATTCCTGCAGAACATATATAGAAAAATCTAGATGAAATTTCAGAAAAATAATTCTACAATTCATTGAAACAGAAAAATTCTTTTTTCGGAAATTTTAGCAGTTTCTCTGGTTTTAGTAATATGCAACACAAATCGATCGTGTAAAAACATAAAATATACAAACAGCTGGAGAGTTTATTTATCTACTTGAAAAGGGAATGTACAACTTTCATTTTCTGGGTACATTTTCCAGGAAAATAATCATTTCCATGAGGATGCTTTATAGGCAATATATTGAGAGGAGAAAAAGGTAAATTCAATTTATTTTTAACTTTTGGGCATAATCCAAGTAGAAATTATAGTAAGTTAATGGTGATTATAAATATAACAAAGTATGGAACTATTTTCTGTTTAATTATTTTTATTTACTTTAGTCATGACAAAGCATACAACGATAAAAGAGTTAAAATGACAGGAAGGTGACTCTTAGAGTTCATGAAAGAGGAACATTCTCATATATATATATTGGTCAAAACCCTAAGCCTAAAGGCCAAATAAATAGAAGTATAATAGAGACAATAATTCCAACATATCTAAAGTTTATAATTTTCAAATCTGTCCAGTTTTTTATTGTGAAATTTCTAATTGTCAGTTTTGATGAATTTACCAATTAACGGAAATGAGGGTTATGTTAAAAAAAAAAATGAAAAAATGAGGGTAGAAATGGCTAATGGGCCGGGTTTCTTTTTTTAACAAGGTTAAGACATTAGCCCGTAGAATTTTACCTCATTTTAAAAAAATCAAATTTTTTTCTTAAAATAGTCAATTTTTTAATTTTAAACAAAATTTAAATAGTTTATAAATATGTTACATTTAGACGATTAAATAATTTATAAATAAAATAAATATGATTTTTTTTTAAAATTAAGATATAATCATATTTTGAATTAAAAATATAATTATGCTAAACTTATTTTATGACTAAAAAGTAATGATTTTCTGATATTATTCCTTGCAAAAAAACTAAATTTTATTAAATTTTTATTTTTCATTACCATTTATTTTTTTTCTTGATTTAAAATATTCCTATTCCTAATAACACTTCTAACATTATATTCCCACCATTTTACATTTATTAAAAAAAAAAAAATTGAGTTACATTATAATGTCTAATTCACATATTTTTTTTTCTTCATTAATAAATCCTACCAAATATTTTTATATGTTACATAAAATACCGTTTATAGACTTGGTTGTATTAGGTTGAAGAGTCTAGAGGGACTTTTCCCTTTTTTTTTATTCCTTTCAGTTGTTTTGCCATATAGTTTTTCCTTCTAATTAATCTCGTGGTTACCTGACTGTAGGCATAGTAAAAGCTCAGACGACTTGATAACACATCATGAAAATAGCAGGTTAGGGTTGAATTTTTCGACCCGTTTATTTAAATGGATCAACCGGAATTCGGCCTGAAATTAAATAGATTAGGCTAAGGTTGAAAATTTCGACCTTAAAATGATATGTCTAACCAGACTACACGCTGACGTTAAAAATGACATGTCTAACTTGATTACAATGACCTATCTAATTTGAAAATGACATGTCTAATCTAATTACAAAAACAAACAATTAAAAATCAGGTTAAACAAGTCAAGATCAAAGTCGACCTGAACCTAAGCAAATCAGGTTAGAGTTAATATTTTCCTCCCGTTGATGTAAACAGATCATGTTAGGATTGGGAGTAGTCAACCCGATTTCACTTGATCCGAACACGGCCCGACCCGATGCTCAGCACTACTTGCTTGCCCTTTATTTGGTGAAAAACCTGCCGGCCATGTTGTGGTCTAATTATAATGCAATATCCCTCTCTCTCTCTCTCTCTCTCTCTCCCTCCATGGGAAAGGAAAAAACCAATTAACTGTATTATTGCAATTCACACAGCATTAGTCATGATTTCTTCAATTTTTTTTTTGTTTTATTTTGGGGAAGATGAAGCTGGTGATGTTGAAATTTACTAGCTCTAGCTGTCCGATTTAGAAAAATATTAATAAAACTTATTAGAAAAAACCATAAATTAAATTTATAAAAATTGGAATTCCAATATTATATATTTTTCCAGGAAGAAAAGTCATAAATAAATCAATCAAAATAAAGAAAAATAAAATCTGCATTTCCACATTTTATGTTTCTTCTCTTAACTAGACCTAGTTAGGTATACAATAATCTTTCTAGAATCTACAGAAAACTAAACTACATTAGTATGTATGTGATTATTGATTAATGACGATTATTACGGATTTTAAAAGGATATAATCAGAGGTATAACATTGAATTAAGCGCAAAATTGCAAATACCATTAGCTCGCGCGTGTCACTGCCAATTCTACGCTTACCTTCCAAAAACCTACGGCTTTCCTTTTTCTTTCATTCGTTTTTCGTTTCTTCCACTTCTGTGATAGCAATCACGTCATGGCTATATATGTATATATATAATAGTCTTCTTTGACGCTTTATTTCCGTTTCAAAGCGTATCTCTATCTTTTTTCCATAGCTCTGCCATTCCAGATCTCCAGATTTTCTGTTTTCTTATAATTTCATTTCAAGGAGGAGAGTAGTTCAGAGAATTTTATTCGATCGTCGGCAAAAAATGGGGCTAAATGATCAGATTGAGAAAATGCAGTCGCGTCAGAGTTACAGGAATGTCTGGCATACCAATCTCATGAGCACCGTAGTTGAAGATACTCCTTGTATATCTCTCTCTCTCTTTTTTGTTTTAAAATATATTTTTCCGAATTTCGTTCAGTTAATATAACAATCTCTTGTTTGTTTGATGTGAATATATATGATATATCCTTGATGCTATGTTTGTATTTTTCCTCTTAAAAGAAAATTAATCTGTTTGGCTTCGTGGAAAACTTATAATTTCTTCATTTTGGCATGAGTTTGACTTGGAGAATTTTTTTCTAATCAGACTTAGATTTTGGTTTAGTTTATGAATATTTTTTTCTTGCTGCTTCTCGTTTACGATTGGAACGAAGCCTTTTTTGTGGTGTGGTTTGTATTTGGCTGTTGCTCTGTTTCATTCTTGTACAAATACGAAAATTTTAATAAGGAAAAAGCGACAAATAAAGCTCCTCTCAGCTGATCTTATGAATTTATTTTTTTTCCTTATAGCTATTGTTTTAAATTTCTTAATGGAATTTGTTAGTATTTATTTTATATATATATTTTTTGGTTCCATGAATTTTTTGCTTTTAGATGTTACCTCTTTTAAGCATGTCTGATATATTTTCCTTTCAAATAAATTGCAGATTGCTTATTCGCGCTTCTTTGGTAAGTTTTCTCATCTTTTATTTTACTGTATTGATTATTGAGATCAAGCATTGATTTTCATTTTTTATGCTTTTCAATTAATAGTAAATTTTATCTTCTTTGCCTATTCAATGAACTTTTATTAGTTTGAGATTTACAATTGCAGATATCTGTAAATGAATTAGTTTCCATGTTAAATTCTTGAACTGTATCTTGCTTATTACTTTCGAACAAATGAATTTAAAGGCTTGAAAGTATGAAATTTCACCATACTTCAACTTTTTGGTGCCTTCTCCTAATTGTGGCAGTTAACATCCACTGTGGAATACTGGATCTTATTGAAAATGCTAAAAGGTGGAGAATTATACTGATATTTGATGTTGCGTGATGGGTTTTCTCATTCTTCAAAGATAATTGTTACTAGATATGCTTAGTCATAATGAGTTTTTATCTTTCTCGAAACATAACGGCAAAGGTTACATGCATAATTGATTAATGAATATGGATAACGATATCCGTTTTCACTTGGGATGCTTGACCTAGGTTCTGTAATTTATTCACTGATGTGATGTATTATTGGTGAGAAGTAGATGATTGACCTTCTTCTGTTTGCTATGTCTGCACTTATCACTAATATGAAACAATATAATCATGATGTATATATCAAAATTGAAAACCTTGCTTTTCTGGTTATTTGACAGCGGACCATGTGTTTCGTATATGCTGAGGAGACGAGCTCTTTACAATGATATGTCAAGGTAAATTATGGTAGTTTTCTCCTCATATGTGTGGGGAAAATGCAACACATGTATGTAGAAAGCTAATATATTAACTTTGTATATAGGTATGTCTGCTGTGCTGGCTATGTCCCATGCAGTGGCAAGTGTGGAGAAAGTAACTGCCCTGAATTCTGTCTATGCACAGAGGTAAGCCATTGGCCTATCTTTATAATCGTAATCAGAATATATGCTTGTATAAGCCAAAAGTTTAGATATCAATCTCTCTATCACTAAATTTTTTATTTTTTATTTTTTCAGGTCTTCTGTTGCTTCGCAAATTCAGTTGCCTCAACACGCTTCCTCTTGCAAGACGAGTTCAATATACAAACTACACAATGCGACAACTGCATCATTGTACCCTCCTTCTCTAGCTCTTTCTTCCCAATCAATAAAATGTTATTTATGTTCAAATTTTTTAACTTTTCCTTTCTTATCACAGGGATTCATGTTCTGCCTTCAGCAAGTGGCATGCATATGTTCTCTGATTGCTTGCATAACTGGGAGTGATGAAATTGGAGACCTTGCCGATATTCTGACCTGTTTGTCTGACTTGGTTTTTTGCTCGTAAGATTTTTAATGCACCTTTTGTATTCTGGTCAAATGATAAATTCAAAATCTTTAATTGATTGTTAATAATTCTCTGGTTTGTTCTGTTTTGCAGGGTTTGCCCATGCATTCAGGTATGAAATCGAAAGCAATATTATATCACCCTTTTAAAAAAAATAAACTCATTTTCTTGATATCGACAGTTCTAAAGTTCCCTCAATTGATTTCATGTTCTTGACAACTTTGCACTGAACTAAATGCAGACACAACACAAGATTGAAATGGATAAAAGAGATGGTAAATTTGGGCCACCGCCTGTCATGCAAGTTCCTCCAGTACAACAAATGTCACGCATTGATCAGCAGATTCCTCCGTCAGCTGGATATGCTCCTCAACCGGTATATGAACAGCCTTATGGTCAACCTCCGCCAAACTACGCTCAAGGTTATCCTCCAGCTGGCTACCCTCCGCCTGCATATCCACCACCTGGTCCACCCGGTGCGTACCCTCCTCCACCTGTTCTAGGTTCACCGGCCTATCCACCTCAGGCTTCGACGGGTGCTTATCCCCCAACTGGCCATCAAAAGTGAAGAGAACTGAGTTTCATGGTGATGAGATAGTAAAAATGCATCTTAATTTAAACACAAGTTGGACTAAATTATTTGCATATAGAATAATACTCTTAGGAATTATATTTGTCTGCTTATAGCTTTAAAATTCTACTGGTTTAGAAACAGCTGTCCCGTAAAAATATAAGGTTAGTTAGGTTAAGTTTTGTCCGTCATTGTGACGATTTACCGATTTAGCGATTTTGTTCGAGTGTTTGGTAATCAATATTCGAAATTTAAATATTAGTTGGAATTAAATTGGTATGGAAAGAGTTTCAAAGTTTAATCAAACTCCAGCTGTACCCAAATGACTTCGATGATTTTGAACAAATTATTATTATGTTGCTCTTTTTTTTTGTTATTTTACAGGAATTTTTGGTTATGTATAATTATCATTTTTTTCTTTATTTATTTTTGTTTAAAAGCTGTTTATACATCGTTTATCTCAAAAACAACGTAGTCCGAAAGTTGTTGAAAATTACAATGGGATCAGGTGGTAGTAGAAAACCTTACACCAAAAGAATCAGAATTTGACGTTTATGTTAGATTACAAATATGAAAAATTACAATGGTATCAAGTTGTATAGAAAAGAAAAACCAAAAGAATCATAATCAAAATTTGACATTGATGATAAACTTCAACACCAATTCAAAATTTGGATATTTCTTAAAAGTATGTAATTAATTTGATCTAGTTCAACACCAATTCGCTTCCAAGTCAACACCGATTCGGTTGAAAAACTAAAAGAGAAAATTTAAAAGAAAAAAACTAACAAAAAAAAATCTAATTTCACACTGATCCAATATTTACAGTCAGAAAATATGAAGAACTAAACTAGTAATACTTTTCCCCCTATTTCCTGATTGATTTTGAAAATTTGCCAACATTCTCTGTATTCTAACAGAAGAAAGTCACCCT
Organism: Croton laevigatus; assembly: GCA_949640765.1. Lineage (NCBI taxonomy): Eukaryota > Viridiplantae > Streptophyta > Magnoliopsida > Malpighiales > Euphorbiaceae > Croton > Croton laevigatus. Next base: position 36,050 of record CATIWJ010486224.1, on the reverse strand, counting down.
TCCAATGTAACCGTAACCCTACTCGGACTCGGAGTTGACCCTCTGTCACAAAAATCACCGTCGTCGGAAACATCCGAAAACCATTCATACTCTTCTCGCACGTCATCATCAGAAATGAATGGGGTTCTACAAAGTGGACACGTGTATCTATCACGGTCCATCCAACCGTCAAGACAAGTCCGGTGGAAAACGTGCTTGCAATTCTTTAACTTTCTAATTTCATCTTCTCCGTCGAACTCACAAAGACAAACTGCACAACTCTCCGGCAGCTTCTCGCCGGAAGCATCAGCCAATAAATCAACAAACTTAACAATGGGTAAAATTTCCCGGACCATGGTGGCCATAACGGACTGGCAGGCGGAGGTCTCCTGAACTTCGGTCGGATTACATGGCCAAACGCCATAGATGGTTTCAAGTAAATTTTTCAGACCCAGATTGTTAAAAAGACACAACAGATCTATTACAAGACCCAATAATTTAAGTATGAATACAATTGGCTTTGGCACTGAAATACCTCTTCCAGGAGGAAGCACCATTTTTAAAAATTTTTTTTTTCTTGTTCTTCTTCTGTAATAAGACTGTTTGAGAAAGAGCTGACATTAGAAGGATTTATAGTGAGAGACGAAAAGGGAGAAACAGAGTGATTAAATAAATTAAACATGTGCTTCATATGTTTCTCGTTTTGGTCTTGTTTTTTGAGTATATTAATGAGATACAGAACCAACACGATAACTATGAAGTTTCGCAAGCAGAAAAAATAAATTAAAAAATGTTCCATTGACGCGTATATTTGCGACGGCGGACGGTGAATTTTGACCAAAACATTTATTAAACCTCAAAACATGCAAAAAAAACAGGTGATTAAAATTTTCCCTTCAAAATCTTACATTTCAAAACGTTGGAAATGAAAATTTTCCCTATTTTAGTTAAACTGAGGTAGAAAAATGATACTTTCTAAACAAAAAAAAAAAATAGAAAAGTGAATGCTTATTACTTAAAACTGGTCAGTTCTTTACAAGAAATGGCTTGTTTTAAAAGTTTCGAATTGATGAATAGTAAAGGGCTAATTTTCTTAATGAATGGAGAGTATTTTAGGTGCGCTTGTAATTTGAATAAAAATGGGTGATTTTAGGCATATATATATATATTCAAACACCAAAATTAAACTAATAAGTAAAAGATCCAAACTTCCTTTAAAAAAATTGTAAAATATCCAAATTCAACAAAAGAATGGGAAAAAGGACCATTCAGAGCTTTTTAGAATACTAAATTAAAAAGAATGCCCTCAAAGGCTATTTTTTCCCTACAAGTTTACAAAGGATATCTGATTGGTTTAGGATTGGTTTCCGGTGACTATTCGGCACCAATTTCTGGCGAACGCAATTTCGGTGAGCCAAAAAAGATTTTTCATCTTATTTTCAACATATTTTCGACTGCTTTCATCGTCGGACGGTTTACAACTGATTTCTGGTTCCTATTTATCATGTTTCTTCAGTGTTTCCAATTTAATTCTTTACTTGTCAGAAAAATAAAGAAAACAAAAATAGTCGCATATGTCATTTTCTAAAATTTTGCTGATTTGAATGTCAATAGCAACTTGAATGCATAAAGCGAGTACCTAACTTCCGAATGTCGGCAAAAGCATGATTATGTTCTTTTTTCCATCAATTGCAAATGGAATCTGGATTTGGAACCCAAATTCTTCATTTTTTCGACGAGCGAACATGTAGTTGCCAGCAACCTTCTATCGTGATTTTGATACACTTCCAATTGTCCAATATCGACGATTATACCAGAAGACTCCCCTGTGTCGAGGCTGTTGACTGGTACTTTCTGTTCGTCAATCGATTGCAAGATGGCTAAGAGTGGTGCCGAAGTTCCTCTGGAGTGCTGGAGAAATTCATTTGAGTTTTCTATTATAATTTATTTATTAATTTATTTTAGAAATGGTCTAATTTAGTTACAGTTATGGGTGGCATCCTTTTTTGCCTTTTTCTGTTGTTCAAATGGCCATTTTTACAAATTGATAGGAAAAGTTGGATGAATTCAAACATACCTCATGATTTTAGTATATCAAAAAGGCTCAGCTTTAAGTCTACCCAATAACTTTTAGCCTAATTATATTTTTTTATTTTTTAAATTGTCATATTTTAACTTTTAACTCCTAAAATAATTGTATTTATTTTGTTTATAAATTGTTTATATTTTTTATAACTAAAAAGTGGCCACTTCGATAAATATTTAAAAAAAAATACTTTTTTTTTATTATGTGTTAAAATTTAGTGAGGTATTTATGCCCATAGAGAACTTATAATTTAAAGAAATAATACATGTTTGCTATTAAAAAAATATATGAGAAAATTAATTTATTTTTTTAATAGAAAATATGAGAATATATGTATCATTTTCCTAAATAGCATACATATGTGTTCTTTTCCTAATTAAATTTCAAAAGTGTTATTAATTTAAAATTAAACGCACTATTAACTACAATAATCCGTAAAAATATATAATTTCAAGTTTATTTGAGTTTTTTCTTAAATAATTTTGTGTGAGAGTATATATATATATATATTAGGGAAGGGGAGAATTTTTGGGCGGAGGGGAGAGTGTTGGAGATTAATGTAGAAATTTATTATTCAGGTTACTATAATTGCTTAGTCAATATGGAGTCCTAGTCTTTTGGATTGTTAGTATATATCTTATTTTTAGAAGAGTTTTTAGGTAGTGAGGTTGCTTCCTTCTTTTACGTTTTTTAGTTATCCTTCTTCCTGTATTTAATGGATATTCCAATTGAATAATTATATACTGAACTTTCATCTATTTCCTTCATCTCTGTGTAGTTGTCGTTTCTCTCTAATTTACAACATGGCATCAGAGCCAATAGTGATCTTAGGGAGTACATGAGTAAAAGAGTTTTTGGTTTTTATACAAAATCATGGAAACAGAAGCAAATTTTGCAAACATAGCTCCTCCTATTTTTCATGGCAACAATTATTAAGTATGGGTCATTAAAATGACACCACATCTTGAAGCATTAGATCTTTGGAAGGCTAATGAAGAAGATTATGAAATTCCTCCACTACCAGCAAATCCTACATCTCATATGAAGATTTACAAAGAGAGAAAAACAAGAAAGTTTAAAGCTAAAGTGTGTCTGTACTCTACTATGTCGAATGCTATTTTCACAAAAGGTTATAAATCAAACTTCTGCAAAAGGAATATGGGATTATCTCAAGGAGGAGTATCAAGGTGATGAAAAGACTAACAACATGAAGATGCTTAATTTTCTCAAGGGGTTTGAGAGCTTAACAATGAAAGAGAATGATAATATCAAAAATTATGTTGATAACTTGATTGGCATAGTTAACGAGATAAGGCTTGTTGGTAAGATTTTTCCCAATGAAAGGATTGTGCAAAAAATTCTTGTGACAGTGCTTGAAAAATATGAATCTAAAATTTCTGCTTTGGAAGAATCTAAAGATCTATCAAGTATTTCCTTGGTAGATTTAGTAAATGCATTGTAGGCACAAGAGTAAAGAAGAGCCTTAAAGATCAAGGATGAAATAGTTGAGGGAGCACTTAGGGAAAGAAAGAGTTTATTCGATTACAGCACTTCACAAAATAAATTTCCTCCTTGTTCATTTTGTAAAAAATCAAACCATCTTGAAAAGTATTGTTGGTATAGACCTGGTATTAAATATAGATCATGTAAGCAAATGGGTCATATGGAGAGGGTATGCAAAAACGGATAAACAGCATTACAAACACAAGTTGGAGATGATCAACATGAAGAAGAACAACTATTTTGGGCAATTTTTGAAGGGACCAGCAAATCTCAAAACTGCGAAGCAAATTTTTGAAGGGACCAACAAGTCTTAAAATTGCAAAATTTCAAATTTTTTCAAGTGATCGGCATTGTCTCAAAACTGCAATATTCCATGCTGTTTTATAAATTTATGCATTAAAGGAGAGTGTTGGAGATTAAAATAGAAATTTATTATTCAGGTTAATATCGTTGCTTAGTCAATAAGGAGTCCTAGTCTTTTGGGTTGTTAGTAGATATCTTATTTTTAAGAGAGTTTTAAATAGAGAGGTTGCTTCCTTCTTATACTGAACTTTCATCTATATTCTTCATCTTTGTATAGCTCTCGTTTCTCTCTAAATTACAATAGAGGGATGGGTGTCAAAGTCAGAATCTCAATCTCATATAAATCACTAGAGGAAGGCTTTAGCCTCACTAATTAATTACATTGACTAAATTGTTTATTGTTTAATTTTAGGGGTAAATTGTCAAAAACTTTGAAAAAAAAAAATTAACTAATGCATCTCTATTTATTTATTTGGTTGTGGTTGTTATCTAATTTATTAGGTGAATGAAGATAAGAACATGTACTTGTGTAAGAATTAAAACTCATAAGTTATGATTTTGATTTTTCTTTTTCACAAGATATTTATCCTCAAAGAATGAATTTAATGATTCTTTTATCTAGTTTTTATGTTCAAATAAAATAACCCTTTTATTAAATTGCACATAGAAAATAAAAATTCATCTTAATTAATTTTGCTGACATTGTACGTAAAATAAATATGGCATCAAAGCATAATCATGTGCACGATAACTATGTAGATAAGCATGAAATAAAATAGTACCAAAAGTGGGTGAGAAAGCACATATAGCTATTACATTCTTATTCATTCCAACTTAAAAAAAAAAATCTTTTCGATCCCATTTTCTCTATTTTTTCACTTATCTCTAGTGTTGATTTTGGATTTATGTCACGTGGATAATTGTATTAACCTCATTCAATCAACGGAGAAATATATTGAGATAATTAAAAAAATTCATTATAAAATAAATCGTATGAGACTCGTGAGAATATTGTGAAATAAATCGTATGAGACACACTCTATGAGTTAGAGCGTAGATGTTGGTTTTTAATAAAATAATGAATAGAGCCAATCTAATTTGATTTGGTAAGTAGTTAGTTTTTATATATATATTTTTAATAAATTACTATGTTTTTAACGAATAAAGCTGATACTATTGGGTTTACGATACTAAAATTTTAGTAAAAATCAAACCAAACTAGGAGTATTTGGGTGGGGTGATGCTTCCTACCTCATTCTTTTGTTTATAAGTAAAAATAGAGACCTCAATCTAGATTGACTCATGCTTTTGTAACTCACTAGCTCAAGTGGTTATAATTTTTTCCCCACTTGGGACTTGAATTATTTGGGAGTGATGTAACCAATAATTTTTGTTCAATGAATTCCTTTTATTTGAAACAATAAATAAATAGAAAAAGAAGGATAGTAGAAAGAAAATGAAAGCATAAAGGGTCCAATAATTTTTCGACAAAGGTTGCAAGAATTGGTGAAGTCAGAAATTGTCTATTTTTGCTATCCAAATCCGACCGACCCATAATTAATATGTGATAATGGGATGATAATGTTCATGTGAAGCAAGCAGGCCATGAGACAAACGTGGTTTGATTCAGAATTTACGACAAATCATACATCCATTTTCATGTGACTTTCCTTTACAAAATTCCAAACTACACCAAACCAACCCTTCTTCTCGAATCAAATTGTAACAAAATGGCAAAGGGTTGTTATATACACGTAAATTTGAGATATTTATTTCCCCTCTTCTTGATTGGATAGAAAGGAAAATAAAGTTTTTTTCTCTTCTTGAAAATGTGAATAAAATAAAAACAAACTATATTTGTTAATTTGCAAATTTTCCCTTCTTTATTCGGATTTGTTCGTTTATCCAACCAACATTTTTTTGTTTAATTAAAAAGAAAGCCAATTTTCATTCAAGCACAACATTTTTTGCTTGAAGTCCCAAGGAAATTCGCCGGGGCCATCCAAGCCAGCAGAAACTTCCCCCAAGCTACCTATAGCATGAATTGTCCAGGCATGATGCCAAGACAAAGCACGACGGCCGGGTAATGACACATTTTTTTGTTGACTGTGATTGATTAGGTAACCATTGCAGGTATAAATTCTTTGTAATTACTACCTATGACACTTTTTTTTGTTGACTGTGATTGATTAGGTAACCATTGCAGGTATAAGTCTTTTTGCATCCAACATTTTTTTTGTTTAAACAATTCACGATTTTGATTGATATTGAAATTTCTGTCTAAGTGAGAAGCGAACCTATATATGTTTTAAAAAAAAAACCAGGGTATATGTGTAAATTTGTTAAACAGTAATAACATTCTTGACACTGTTTAAATTTTCACTTCAAACGAAAAGAAAAAGAAAAAGTTAAAAATACTAACTTATTTTCTTATCATTTTTATTTTTATTTTTTCAAAACAAACAAGGGAAAATTACACTCCTCTTATTTTCTTTTTTTATTTTATTTCCACACTTATTTTCATTCGTCATTAAGAATTATTTTATTAAACATTAAAATAAAAGTAATTTTTAACATTTTAATCCAAAAAAAAAATGTTAAAAATTTTATTTCAAATGTTTTTACCGGACATAACTTAGATGTCATCTAAAAAAACGTTATTGATTACCTAAGAAATTAAAATTTCATTTCTAAAGCATACTTGTACTGAAACCACAACTTGCAATATAAAATAATTGGAACATAACATAACATGGCGGTAGACATGCTAATCAAGGACGAAGAGGCTTTTCCTAATCTCCCTCAACCCCAACACATTTAAATTTCATTAAACAACATAAAAGTTGGATAAATACATGCATTGTTTCATCCTATTTTTGTTGCAGTGAGTGACTTGGAATGTTTAATTTTGTATAACAGATAAGATTGAGTAGACAAATACTGAAATGGGCATTCATCTCATTTGCTACACACTACAATTCCAAGATTCTTCATCCCCCACTACCAACTGTTTCTTAGGTCACATGTTCTGTGTAAATAAATTATTTTTTTATAAATCTTATCTCCACCAAATCCAATCGACTATCAATTTAATCAAATTACAATTTTAATAGTTGTTGAAATTAATGAATTTTGCAAAAGGTCATATATTATATGGTTGGATTAAAAAATATTTTAAATACATATTATTTAAATAAATTAACATAATTTATATTATATAAATAATAATGGAATTTAAACACTATAGGCGGGATTGGAAAGACGAAAATCTCGCATGTTATCCGTCTTTTAAGTAACTTTTAGCATTTTGATTAGCCGCAATATATATATATTTTTAAGTGAAATAGTTCATAAATAGCAGAAAAAAAAAAGACTTCTCTTTGTTTTTTATAAATGCAAATTTGTTTATACTAAATGGCTATTATTCAAAATAGCTAAATTCTATCTAATCAACTAATTTTGTCAAAACATGTTTGTAATTTCTCTACAAGCCTGCATGTTGATGAACTAACTATTAAATCTGCTAGTACTATGTACTTGGAGCCAGCAGAGTGGCAACTGTCCATCAACCAACTCTATATAAATAATTACTAATATACTGTATTCTATTAAAAAAGACTCATCAGGATTTTATAAAAGAAAGGTAATCTAAAAAAGGCACTTTATTTCTTTTGTATTCACCTAAATTGCCCAAATTTCATATATATTTACATTTTCATAGGGAAGATACAAAGAGAGAAATCGCTCTCCCTACAAAACCGGAACTGAACTGTACTCACTGTAAAAAAAATCACCGTCGTCAAAACCAGAAGCAGCCAATAACCTTTGATTAAACTCTTCTTGCATCTCATCAGGAACGAATGAGGTTCTACAAAGCGGACACGTGTTTCTGTCGTGATCCATCCATCGGTCAACACAAGCCCGGTGGAAAATGTGCTTACAGTTTTTTAACCACCTGATCTCATCCGCGCCGTCAAATTCATACAAACAGACGGCACAATTCTCCGGCAGCTCGTTCTGGCCCGCTCCGGCGACTAAACCTTCAAACTTAATGACGGGCAAAATTTCGCGAATCAGGGTGGCGGAAACTGGCCGGTTGGAGTGGATTCGGGTCGGATTATCAGGCCAAATGTTATCAGTTTCGAGGAAATCGGAAAGACCCAGATAATTAAAAAGGCAAAGAATTAGATTTCTGATAAAACCCAACAAGGAAAGTATATGAACAAACAGCTTCGGCAAGAAAACCTCAGTATAACCAACTGGAAACCCCATTTATCACTGGTTAGACTGTAATACTCAGTTTGGAAAGCAGGAAAATTTTTGACAGAAAAAGAAAATATGCGAAGAAAACTACTGGAAAAAGATTAAGAAGAGTAAGAATTATAGAGAGAAAGGCGGCTTCCAGAATTTTATAGGTAGATTTAAAAGACGGAAGGACGCGGAGAAAGAGAGAGACGAAGCTTCTGCTCAGCTCAAAGGCGTAGGTTCTACTTGTGTTATTATAGGAGGAGGACGAGTGAAGTGAAGTGATAAAATTACTGGCTGTGAGGTTTGCAATATAGTTGGAATTTAGAAAATGGCCAATAGATAATAGGGAAATGACTGTACAGTGGGGTCCTCTCATAGTGGGCTTGGGTTTGATTGGTCGGTGAGAGAGAGGGTTAAAAAGATATGTGATCTGTCGTCGGGGCGCGTCAGGTTTACTCGAAAATAGAAAAATGGCACAGGTAGGTAATTTGGCACGAGCCACGTGATGTTTTTATTCAGGAAAAGAGTTTGGGTTTATTAAAATGAAATGGGAATTGATATATCGTAATCACTTGCTTAGTCTTATCTCCTCTCCGGTTTGTCTGTTTAATTATCGTTATATGAATATTCTTTTTGGCTTAGAATTTGGGATTTTTTTTTTTTACTTAGTTACAATTAGAGGAGGAGGAGAGATATTGGAATTTGAATGTGAACGTTTTAATACTAGGTGATAAAGTGTTAACCGCTTGAGTTTTCTTTTGATGAATAAATAGAACCGGTCAATAATCTAAAATTCAATTCTATTTGTAGGCCCTTGGGTTTGATTGGGGTGACAAAACTTCATTAACTATTTTTCAAGTAACTTTATTTTGAACATTTGTATTAAAATTTCAAATGATTAATTTTGTCCAGCATAAGAAATCAAAATCGGTGATTTCGATTTCAACTTTTTTAGCCGTAATCACATATTCTAATATTATGTTCATAGAAAAGAAACTAGTGATAAATTAAATGAATAAGATTACAAGGTTGAATCCATGTTCAAATAAACAAAAATGTTTATTTATTTAAAATAATAGTCATCGGATTCTCTAAAAAGTTTTATCAAATCATTTTGGTGCGTTTAATATATGCAGAAAAATGAAAGCATTTCTTACAAGGAAGGGAGAAATTAATGAAGCAAAACGACAATTCGGAATCGGATTATTAACATGTAATGCTTCATATAAACGTTGGAAGAAAGCAACATATGAATAGTTTCGAATTTCAACTAAGAGACTGACTAAGTTGTAGTAAATAATTTTTTTAAACAAAAGTTTGGTTCCTGATATTGACTATATAACGCAGGTGAATCTTTTTTTTCATATAATTTATTTTTCTAAACTGCGAGCAATAATTGGTTTACGGCCTTATATTAGACTAAATTTCTCATGATAAATAAACACAAACACTTTCTTGTTCAAATAGAAGCCTTAGTATAACATAAATTACTACTAGTATAATTCAAATGAGAGGACATGTCTTAGTCAAGCCATTATATCCCAAATAATTCAACAAGATAATATATCAAAATCACTTATTTACTATATTTTTTTTCCATTTTCAAAATCATTATTTCATTTTGATCGCTTTGTAGAATATGATATGGTGCAATAAATTGGTAAAAAAAAATAAAAATGGTATGTGGTATTCAAGCACTTGACCAAAAGAAAGGGTATGCAAAAATCAAATTTGATGGAGATCAAATAGTCAATTAGTAGGATCTTTTGTAAAAGGACATTGTACCAATTATAGTGAGAAATTAAACGTATCCGGACTAATTATTAATTGAGAGCAACATCTTATCATTCTAATTAGTGCTAATTTAGCTTAACTAGTACTAATCTATGTGCACTATTCAATTTTCAAAGTATAACGGGAGAAGGGGGAGTGGATACTTCTCCTACACTTGTATGTGATGCCCATTCTTGAAATGACAACCCATTGCTAAAGTCTTTTCTTTATTTGTTGAAAGATATTATTTTTTTAATGAAAAACTTCAGTTAGAGGTAGATTGTCTAGTTTGTCATTTTCAAACACATATTAAATAAGTGATTAATTTAAAACTCCGTTGAAAAAAATAAAATCATAATTAAATTTACATAAATACCCTTATATTTGTTATCTAGTAGTTTTTTAAAAAATAATGTTTAAAATTTATAGGTAATAAAAAGGATATATTTATTATATAAGAAAGACCGTTATTAAATTTATTATTATTACTTAAAAAAATTATTATTATTATTATTATAATTTTTTAAATATATAAAGATTTAAATATATTTTTTATTCACTTGTTAAATTAATTTATCCATCTCTTAGTCCAAATATTTTGACAATACTACTGGGGTTTTTTTTTTTCTTACGATTAATTTATAGATTTAATTTGTGAAAGAAATAATACAATCATTGCTATAATCTGTTAATGCGGCGACTAATCATTATCCTCCAAGAAACAAATGTTTATTTAATGATCCTTAATTGCTTTATCTTTCCCTTTAAGCATAATTCACGCATAACTTTCAATAGTGAAATATAATATATAAAGCATTTGGGCTACTTATTTTTTGAAATTTAATTTCTTTCATAAGCATATACAAACTTTGTAAACATAAAGTTTATCTAGCACATATAATAAGCAATATAGTACGTGCACTTAGATATTTTATTTTATTTTTTTAAAGAAGCATTGTTATTGTTTAAAACATTAAATTTAAAAGAAATTTGCAATAATAATAATAGAAGTAGAGGGTATAAAGTGTAGTATACTGCTGGCATTGATTTTCCCACTCTTATAACTGGGGGGTTTTTAATCTACTTTGTCGCCAATGTAGTGTATTTTTATAAAAGATTGATCAACTCGGGTTGGACATCAATTCAAAAAAATATTTTTTTTTACATAGGTATTTTTACACACGCACCCTAAATTTACCAACTCAAAGGGAACATGATTTTTTATTGCATGAAGTAGAGCTTAAACATGCAACTACTACATGTTTAACCAAAGTCTTTGCCACTACACCATCCCCACTCCTCATGAATTCGAAAATCCAGCCACTCAAATTTTCAGAATAAAGCAACTGGTTGAATTCGAGTCAAAGTTTGGTTGAGATTGAAATTAGATTTTATCTTTTATTTTGACAATTTAGTTGAATTCCAGTATCATCAAAATTCAATAATTTTAAACAAGTCAGTCCGAAACGAATTAAAAAAATGATTAAATTCGAATTAAACCTAACGGATCAAGTAAATTTTTTATGCACGCCCCTAGAAAATTGTGCCTTTATTATATATTTTAGGAAAAATTATTATTTCATCACCGATGTTTGATTGTAATTACTATTTTAATCACTTTATTTTAGTATAGTTGCTATGTCATCACCAACATTTGGCTTAAATATAAACTTTAATCACTGCATCGTTAACTTTGATAGTTTGCCGTTAATTTGGCAACAGCAAACATAAAAATTGTAGAATTGACTTCTCAAGTTGATTTGGATTTTCATTTTTACCTTTTTTGCAACTTTGGTACTTAATTCACTGCATCTTGAATTTTTTTACTAACAATTCTACTTTCATACTTAATAATTGTAAAATTAGAAGATAAAAATTTAAAATTATAATATAAAAATATATTAATATTAACAAATACCTTAAATACACTATAAATTCTTAATTTGATAAAATAAAAAAATTACTATTATCATTTTAAAATTTCTTTTCTTAATGACTAAAAATTATTACTAATTTTTATTATAAATATTAAAATAATAATACACTAAAAATTCTTTATAACTTCTTTTTAAATGATTTGTCGTAATCATGCTATAAACTTATTAAGTTATTCCCCGTTCAATTAAAAAAAAAAGAAAAAAGGGGAATGGACACCAAAGTGCTAGCAAGATGGTCCATAGGGTAGAGAGTGGTAGGGCCTGACAAAAAATCGTCGGTGGTGCGAACCCTGGCCAACCAGCAAACCATCATGGCTCGATTAGGCGACCCAATAATAATATATTCATCGCATGAATTGCTAAAACTTGTAATTCAAGAGTTTGGCATTTTGGCTAGCATCGCTGCCTTAACTGTCATTATTAACACTGTTTATGGGCACAGAAAAGTAGTTAAAAAGTCTTTAAAAACAGGTAGGACAAATCAAATTCTGTACAAGATTGAGCTTGTATTAGCACTAAAACTTCACATGGGTGTGTTGTTTTTCTTTACAAAACCCACTTCCAAATATTAAGATACAAAATTGCTACATTGTCATTCACAAGTCATTTTTCATAAATCTGACTATTAATTTTAGCACAATTGTTAAAATCACAATATTTGAATAGTAGTTAAAATGTCACAGGTGTAGTGTCTACCCTTTCGAACTGACTATTGTACAAGTGTGCGGTCATCTTGTTTGGAGACAGACAGACATCGGCAATTTCTCTGTAGGAGGTCACCTATTTCGGGTCACCACGGGCCATCATCGTCCCGACATTGGTGGAGAGGGCATACTTTGGTACCATGTTAAGAATCTAGGCCTAACTCACCTGAAAATCCGAGTTGACAGATGAGGATTGTCCAGCCTTATAAATCTTATTAAGCCCCTAACTCCTATCCGATGTGGGATTCTTTCAAGCATAATAAAATTATGATCAATGAGCACTGGTAAGTATATTTTAGTCTAAATATAAATGTTATTAACTATTTTGATGCTTCAAGTGATGAATTTTAAATCACAAAAAAATTTGTCAGTGACCCCTAACTCTTTAAGATAGATACAAAATAATGCATTTAATGAATGAATGCTATATATTCTATTAAAAAAGTGAATTTTATATTGCTGGGATTCACCACTGTCGAATTGCTAATGTTAGAAAATTATATTCTTATATATTTATGCGAATTATACATTTAGATAGATTACCGAAAAATAACTCTTGGATGAGTAAAAAATTGGCAAAAGCCAAAGCCCCTTCAGCAATCACGCTTGATTTCGTTAAAAACACTTAACTGTAATTGTAAGGGGAAAAAAACAGAACCTAATGTTGCAAATTCCAGAAAAACAGGATGTGGTGGGATATAAAAATTGACTAAGATGGGCTGGTAGGTGAGTCGTCCCTCCCGATATGCTAATTTTTATAAAACAAGTGTTATAATGATGTGAAAGAAAGTGGGATTTTAAGTATGACTTTTTGAAAAAAAGTATCTTAAAATTGGGACTACTAATGCTCTGTTAAGCAACATGTCAAGGGACCCAAATCCAATACCATAAGTCTAATTTGTCTGATTTTTGTTCCCTCACTCCCTTTGATGCATGCATACCTACTAGCCATTGTTTCAATCATAAACCTTATCTTCTTCTTTCTTCTCTTGGATTTTTTAACAATGGTTTTTTTTTTTGTGGCTTTTTTCTTTGAGCTAGTCCCCATCCCATCTTAATATGTCTTTCTTGGGTAGGTAACGATTTTTTTTCTTTATGTTTTTAGTGGTTATGGATTTAACATGTTTCTATTTAGAGTGATTCAAGATTTTTTTTATAAGGATGATATTATTGAAATGGTTATTATGATTATCATATGTAAATTCTATGTCAAAATAGTTATAATTTGTAATTATGGTATATATAAAGTCCACTAATGAGACATAGTGCATTTTTGGATAATATCAATCGAGTAAAGGAAGAAAGAATTGAATGCGTACATTTTGATTTTAAGAGCGAAATTGAAGGATTATTTGCAATTCAATTTTATATGCTTATAGCCATATGGATTCCAATTCTAATACTCTTTCATTTATCTATATTGGATTAAAAATGGATTCTAGTAGTAAATCAACATGATTTTGACAAATAGGAAGCCCTAATTGGTTTTTTCAAATTAACTCTTATTTGTTTGAATAATATAATTTAAAGTTTGTAATGAATTTAAGTTTCGCTCTGTTAAGAAAATGTGGATTTGTTTGACAACATTAACCAGAACTATATAAATATCAAGCTAAGAATTTTCCAAAAAAAAAAATCAAGCTAAGAAAATTGACCTCTGTTGAATTGGATATATCAAATAAGATGTACTACTGTCTGATAATAATCTGTTTGGTTTGGGCCTACATTGGTTAAAAGCCTTTCCCCATTTATCTCAAAAGTTTGGGTTCTTTGCTTACTTCCAAGGAGCCCATTAGATACTGTAGTTTGGACCTAATCAATTTTTCCAGTCTAAACTTACGGGGAAGTAATCGAACTTTATTTAAAAAACACACTATACTTTGCGACATAGTTGCGTTGCGTTTTCACCCAGTCGAACATTTTTGGCTAAAAGGTTTTCTTCTCAAATGCTTTATTAGTCTTATTGTTATTATCATTGAGAGATACAAACTGGTTTTAGTGGGATGATTGGATTTTTCTCATTCCTCTCTTTGTTGGGTGAGGATTATTTGAAAATCCGCAAAAATAAAATACGGATAAATGGAAGTATGGCTTAGCAGTTTTGAAGGGGTGAGGAGATGACATAGACATGTTTCACAATTTAGGTTTGTAAACAAGCTGTCTCCAACGTGTTGTCTAGTTGTAACATCTAACTTATTAAATTCGTGACAACGCCGTTAAATTAGGAAACTTATCTCTAAACATCTGAATTTAATTTGATTTTAAACAAAATGTTTGGCTGGGTGAAAATGCAACTATGTTGCAAAATTCATCAATTTTTTTAAGCAAAGTTTAATTTAGAGTGAAAAATGCAACTATGTTAGAAGTTCAGACTGAACTTATTGATTAGGTAGTGTAGTTTGAGATATTTGTTTCCCTGGCAAAAAATAACACGCGGTAAGTCGTTTTGGCAATCGTGGATAGAGTATTGTACGTACGACTACAAAATACGTCCCGAAAAGTGCTTCTTGGCACAAAGTCGTTGTTACCAACTTACCATGGAGTATCAACGCAGGCACGAGATGAATAATAAAAGGAAAAACATAATTAAAAATTAAAAAACCATTGTACAGAGTAAAATCAGCAAAGTTCTCAACGAGATCTACCTGAAATGCTATGATTCTTGGGAAATGCTTCATATCTCTTGGACCTCAAACCCTAATCCTTCCATTTTTAGATCTCTAAACCTACTCATTAGAGTCCTACAATACAAATTCGAACTTTAACGATAGTACTCTAATCCTTGAAGAACGGTGAAGATGTATATGGCTTATGGATGGCCTCAGGTGATTCCTCTAGAGCAAGGTCTTTGTCCTTCTTCACAGCAAATTATATATCTCAAAGTCATCAATCGCCTCTTGCTTGTCGTCTCCCCTTCTCATCTTGAGCTCTGGAGCTCTTCTCAGGTATTTGCCCATCACATTCATGAATTTTGTATAGCTTTTGGTACCAAGTGTTTTTTATTGATGCATTCTTGTTTTGTTATTGGATCATGCAGCATAAAGTGAGATTGGGCAAGTATAAGAGAGATGCGAAGTCGGTTGAGGAAGAGGGCGAGAATTTGCAGGCTGTGTGGAGTCCTGATACCAAATTGATCGCTGTTCTGGTTAGTTGATTGGTTTTGTTACGACATTTTAGTATTGCATTCAATGATTTCTTTGCGATTTTTTTTATACTAGTAGATTTAGGTGTTCTGTTTTACATTCATCAACTGCCTAGGCTAGAATGCACCTACGGGTTTGAATTGAATTCGTTAATCTGGTGCATTCTGAACTTTAGTTGAAAGTGTTTTTCTGAAGCTGAAACTTGAAGTCAAATGGTGACCTTGTGTGCGTTAGTTAGTAGATGTTTCAAATATCACACCGGCCAAGGGAAGTTAGATTTTAGTGCCACTAGAAGCAAGTTGCTTTTTGAAATTGCAGCATTTTGTTTGTTTGTATCTCTACATGTTCCTATATTATCAGATTTTACTCTTGATTTCCTATTTTCTAATTTGACTGAAAGCGTGGTTTGAAGTATCATGTTGTTGCTTATGTTTTTATTTTGGCCTTTTTCTTTTAATGCTTGCAGACTTCATCCTTCTTTCTTCACATATTCAAGATTCAGTTCACTGAAAAAAGAATACAAACGGGAGGGAAGCAACCGTCTGGTTTGTTTCTCGCTAATATATCTCTTCTTCTTAGTGAGCAAGTGCCTTTTGCTGAAAAAAACTTGACGGTGTAAGTAATGCTGATCATTCCCTCTTGTTGATTTATAACATTGATGAAAATGTGGCATTAGATTGTGTTGTTAGCTATTTGAATTGCGTATAATGGATATTTTCTGAGATGGCTAAATAGTGTCTTTTGTTTTTACTGTTTTATATGGTGTCCAGCACTTCTGCTTATGTGATCTTATGTTCTGTCTTATCTGGATAGTTTTCTTACATGTATATATTTTTTTTCCAGGAGCAATATTGTGAGTGATAGCAAACATATGCTTCTTGGACTTTCCAATGGATCCTTATATAGTATTTCCTGGAAGGGAGAGGTAATAATAGTATTATAAGAAGGCTTCCTGCACACACACACAATTTTTTTTATCACAACTCAATTTACATAGTTCATTAGGTGATTGCCTTTTTGTTTTTTGCATTATCCCTCTATAGTTTAATGGCGCTTTTGAACTTGAAGCTGGTCCACGTGAGAACAGCAAAGGATCTATATTACCACACACTTTAGCTAATGGGGTTGATTCTGGAAGGCCTTCAGAAGGTCTTGCGTCCAACAACCATACTATCATCAGGAAGCCTGCTGTTACACGGCTGGAGCTTTGCTTTCCAATCAGATTGCTAATCATTTTATACTCTGACGGACAACTGATATCATGTTCTGTCAGCAAGAAAGGTTTAAAGCAAGCTGAATCAATCAGAGCTGAAAAGAAGTTAGGTTCTGGTGATACTGTCTGTGCTGCTGTAGCTTCAGATCAACAAATCCTTGCAGTTGGTACTAGAAGAGGGGTTGTTGAGTTATATGACCTTGGAGAATCTGCATCGCTTATTCGTTCTGTGTCTTTGTATGACTGGGGGTAAGTTGATACAGCATTAAGGCTACTTTAGTTGTGGGATATTGTCACTTTGAAGTATTAGGGCTTTCCCACTAAAATAGTGTTTATATTTGGAGTTTGTATTCAAAATCATGAAGTTGATAGGTTTTATATCATGGTTATTTTATTTTGCAGATACTCAATGGATGACACTGGTTCTGTCAGTTGTATTGCATGGACACCGGATAATTCTGCCTTTGCTGTTGGGTGGAAGTTAAGAGGACTTACTGTTTGGTCTGTCTCTGGCTGTCGTCTCATGTCAACAATCCGTCAAGTTGGTTTAAGTTCTGTTTCTTCTCCAAAAGTTAAATCTAACCAAGACTGTATATATGAGCCGTTGATGGGTGGCACCTCCCTGATGCAGTGGGATGAATATGGATATAAACTTTATGCAATTGAAGCAGGCTCTATGGAGAGAATTATTGCTTTTTCTTTTGGGAAATGTTGTCTAAGTAGAGGAGTTTCAGGCATGACCTATGTCCGTCAAGTGATCTATGGTGAAGATCGATTGCTTGTTGTGCAGTCTGAAGATACTGATGAACTTAAAATTTTGCATCTAAATCTTCCAGTATGTGCAAAATGCTAACCTTAACTTTTTACTGCCCTCCTTTATGATTTTGGGAAGACTGATTATTATGTATTGACCAGGTGTCTTACATCTCTCAAAACTGGCCAGTACAACATGTAGCAGCTAGCAAGGACGGGATGTATTTAGCAGTTTCCGGTCTTCATGGATTGATATTGTATGACATGCGACTGAAAAAGTGGCGAGTCTTTGGTGATATTACTCAGGAACAAAAGATTCAATGCAAAGGTTTATTATGGCTCGGGAAGATTGTTGTTGTCTGCAACTACATTGATTCTTCTGACAGGTGAGTTGTAATATGTTTCCTCTTTTGATATTTGGCTTAGTTGTTCCATATTAAGTTAATTTAAAGAATGTAATTTGAGAAACTTCTTTAATCTGTAGACCTATGTGAAGACACTGAAACTTTTACTAATCTGTCAATATAGTTTCTCTGGGCCATGGTTGGCTGATCTCAGCATCTTGGGGATTTGAATTATGGATGTTGAGATTCAACAACGTAGGTACGGCCCTTAGTTGTTGAAACTTGAAATAGGAGATTTAGGGTACAAATATCTCTCTCACAGAGGTGTATTGAGATTTGAAGGTTATTTGGTTGATCAGTTAGTGGAATACTGGAATGCATAACATTAATGTTGTGATGCTACAGTAGCTTCTCCGTATGATCATTCTATAATTCATCCTGACAAAGTAATACATAATTTAATTATTTTAGTTAAGACACATTGTTTAGCTTGAAAGGATTGGTGATTATGAACTGTGTAGTTAGAAATTGGGAATCTGGAATAAAGCTGGAGGACCTATTTTATCATATGAATATAGTAATTTTTTTTTTTTGCCTAGAGACCAATGCACCAGTGTATGGGGTATCTTCGTGTGTTATATTTTTGCCTTTTCCCCCCTCAGGGTTGTGGTTTCTTATGTAAAAACAATTGATTTAATGCAGCTACGAATTGCTTTTTTACCCAAGATACCATCTTGATCAGAGTTCCTTGCTTTGTCGGAAGCCATTATTTGCCAAGCCAATGGTGATGGATATCTATCAGGATTATATACTTGTCACCTATCCTCCATTTGATGTCCACATATTCCATGTGAAATTAGTTGGTGAACTAACGCCTCACAGCACTCCAGACCTGCAGGTAAATGAATATTTTCCGGCTGACTTTTGCTGGAATCAGGCATTTATATTTTCTTTTGTTAGTTTTATGCTTTTGAAGTTTCAGTTTCACTCCTATAATTGCTTGGTTCCAGTGAAACTTTATTCTTCATACATTTTAAGTGATAAAATGACAAACAGCTTTCTACAGTACGAGAACTTTCAATCATGACTGCAAAGAGTCGTCCTGCTGCGATGCGTTTTATCCCTGATCAGATTCCAAGGGAAGGCGTTTTAAGTAATCACATCTCAACTTCTTCAGATTTATTAGCAAGAGAACCTGCTAGGTATGTTCTATGCAAAACTAGAAGAAATTTTTGTATGCCACATGCCTCTGAGTAGCTGTATGTCTTGTTAGATGTTTAGTGCTGAGGATAAATGGTGAACTTTCACTTTTGGATTTGGATGATGGACGTGAAAGAGAGCTTACAGACTCTGTTGAGTTATTTTGGGTGACTTGTGGTCAATCAGAAGAGAAGATTAATCTAGTTGAGGAAGTTTCTTGGTTGGATTATGGCCACCGAGGGATGCAGGTAACCAAGTGTCATTTGCTATAGTATGGTTTGTTGATATTGTTTAATTTGCATATCCCACACATAATTACTTATATTTGTACTTGTCTGATGAAGATTCTTGTTGGAAGCTAATTTCTACAGGTGTGGTATCCATCTTCAGGTGCTGATCCTTTTAAGCAGGAGGATTTTTTGCAGGTATGCATTTAATTAGCAGTATATCCATTTTGCAGTACATCACTACGTGAGTCCATTTGTTCAATTTAACTGCATTTTATACTCTAGCTGTCTAGAATTTGTTTGAGTTATTTTGATCTGGTCATCTGATTGTTGTCTTGAGTTTGTGAACTAACTTAGGGTTGATATATTAGTTGGATCCAGAGCTGGAATTTGATCGTGAAGTATATCCTTTAGGGCTTCTTCCAAATGATGGTGTTGTTGTTGGCGTCTCCCAGAGAATTTCATTTTCGGCATGCACTGAGTTTCCTTGTTTCGAGCCTTCTCCACAAGCTCAAACTATATTGCATTGCTTACTCAGACACCTTCTACAGGTAATGCTTTTTTTCCATGGACAGATGCTGCCATGTGTGTATGTTCTGGGACAGGCCCACCTTTTGCTTTTATTGTATAGCAAAAGGTTCTTCTGCCTATTCTAAAGTTTGCATCAACCTATGTGCCAAAAAAAAAATAAAAAAAAATTAAACACTGCCTTGGTGGTAAATAGCTTGTGTATGTTTTAGTCTTGAGTTGGCATACTGATTACGATTCTGTATGAGTTTGGCAGAGGGACAAAAGTGAGGAAGCTTTGAAGCTGGCACAATTATCAGCACAAAAGCCTAATTTTTCCCATTGTTTGGAGTGGCTTCTTTTTACGGTTTTTGATGCAGAGATTTCCAGGTATTATCATCAGTGAATCAATGAAGTTGAGCATAATAGGACATGATAAATGGAACACATGTGCTAACATAGAAATATTGTTTTAACTTGGTGAGACTAGCTGATAAGCATTGTGGTGACATTATTGTCTTAATATTCATTTGACAATTTGTTACTGGGCAGATTTGCTGCTGCATCAACTCTTTTCCTTAAATTTCTTACTGGGAATGAACTGTTTAATGTTAAATTGTCTAATTTGTTGGATAATGCTTTGCAGACATAATGCAAACAAAAACCAGGCATCAGTCCCTAAACAAGCTGGCAGCCGCTCTCTTTTGGAGAAAGCGTGTGATTTGATCAGAAATTTCCCAGAGTACCTTGATGTGGTTGTAAGTGTTGCGAGAAAAACTGATGGTCGACACTGGGCAGATTTATTCTCAGCTGCTGGAAGGTCTACAGAGTATGTCCATAGACCTTTGAATTTTGTTTTTAAATTTTAGTAAAAGAGAGCAATAAGGGAATGGTCTTAGGTGGATGATAGGTTAACAAATACAAATCCAGAGGATTACTGTGATGGATTTGGTAGGGCTGTTGCAGGCCTGCCAACCTGTGACCCAAATACAGCTTTGAGGCCCTTGATTTAGAACTTATTGATTAGTTTCCACTGATGCTTACCTATCATGATGTTTGTCTGGAATCTTACAAAGCTGGTGGTAGTCGCACCTTGTATCTTATTATTTTCTTCTTGTTTCTATGTTCAAGGTTGTTTGAGGAATGCTTCCAACGCCAATGGTATAGAACTGCAGCTTGCTATATACTAGTAAGAGTCATGATTTTCTCATTCCTCTATTTTTTAATGTAGTAAGGTATCGGATGGTGGAACATTTATTGTTCCTCATATGTCAGGTTGCATTATGTTTGTATTTTTTTCTTTTTATTTGTAAATATACGGCACTTGGCCTAGGAATTGCATGGTTGTGCCAAAGCGAGGCAAATACTTAATCCTTGACAATAAATCTAATTGCAGTTTTTGCTTTGCAAACTTTAGAACATCCTTTGCTCTGCATCTTAACAGTAAATTTCTTCTTTAGGAGCATTTCTCTGATACTTTCAAACTATTTTTTGTGAGTTTAACAGCTGACCAACATATATATATATTTCATGTATGTTTCTGGATTAGACTTATGTTGAATTTACGTCTGACCTGGCTTTCTTGAATATTATAGGTTATTGCTAAACTTGAAGGACCTGCTGTCAGTCAGTACTGTGCTTTACGTTTGTTACAGGTAGGCAATTGTATTTAGTTATTGTTGTTTCTTTTCTCCCATCTGAATGGTTTGTTTGCCTTAATACCCTGACTAAATTGACAACCCTATGCAGGCGACACTTGATGAATCTTTGTATGAGCTTGCTGGGGAGCTGGTATACCTTCCAGGCCATTGTAGTGTTTGCTTGAAAACATATCTAACTCTAGTGTGAGATATTGAAAATTTTCTTTTCCTTTAGGTGAGATTCTTGTTGAGATCTGGAAAAGAATACGAGCAGACATCATCAACAGATTCGGACAGAATGTCTCCAAGATTCTTGGGTTATTTTCTCTTCCGTTCTAGTTATAGGAAGACATCCTTGGATAATAGGTAATATGTGGTTCCTAAAGTTTGCATTACCAGCACCTTTATAATTTTGACATCAGCAATGATACCAGCTACTCTCTCACTCTCTCTCTCTCTCTCCATGATACAGCAACTCATTCAAAGAGCCAAGTGCTCATGTTGCTTCTGTGAAGAACATTTTAGAAAGCCACGCTAGCTATTTGATGTCAGGGAAAGAACTTTCCAAGCTTGTAGCATTTGTAAAAGGCACTCAGTTTGATTTAGTGGTAAGAAAAAATGGCTTCTTTTTGTGGGTCATTATATTCTGGAGTGCACTAGTTTAAGATTCTGAACTAATTTCAGGAATATCTTCAACGAGAAAGATATGGTTCTGCTCGATTGGAGAATTTTGCATCAGGGCTTGAACTAATTGGGCAGAAGGTATGGACATTGGGATGTTTTCCTGTATTTTACATAGTTTTTAGTTGCGGCTTAGCCTAACTCCATTTTATTATATCTTCGTGCGCGTGTGTAAAATGATAAACCATTATTTTTCACAAGACGGATGAGAAAAAAACTTGGAAGTCCATATTGTTGTATTTGCTAACTTATGTTTAGGAACTCCTTTTTTATTTCAAAATAAAAAATTAAAATTTCATAATGGAGGGTATCAATCAGTATCATTTGAAGCATGTAACAATGTTGGTTGCATAGTGTTGTTACAGGAAGAAACTTCCAAACATCGAGTCCTGGTCAGGCTTATAATTACTTTGGGATTTTTTTTTTCCTCATTTCCTGATAGAATCTTTATCATGTTGCCAGCTTGAAATGGGTACACTGCAAAGTCGGTTAGACGCTGAGTTTCTTTTGGCTCATATGTGCTCTGTCAAGTTCAAGGAGTGGATAGTTGTCCTAGCCACACTCTTAAGGAGATCTGAGGTATAAAATTGGCTTAACTTAGATGTTATTTTAGCATTCTTGATTGGTATCAGCACCAGCTCATCTTCTAGCTCAATTTACCTCTTCTTTTTGGAACACCTGAAATGGTTGAGTTTCCCTATAAGTACAATTTTTTCTAATTCTAGTAAAAGAAAGTTGTACTAGATGCGGGAGTTTCGAATTTTAGAAAAGGCATCTTAGTCATTTTAGCATTGTATTAAATGAAATTTGAAAATTTCCAGTCATTTTCTTAATCCTTGTTGGACAGAGGGAGTAATAATTGGATGGAGGCACTAGCAATTAGTCTTCTTGTATCCCTTTCGGATAAGTTGGTTGTTATGTTTACTTTGGATCTTGGGATGCTTTTCGGCTAATTCTGTTTTCCCCTATCAGGTCCTTTTCGATCTTTTCCGGCATGATATGCGGTTGTGGAAGGCATATAGCAGTACTCTTCAGGTATGATCTCTAAAAAGTTTAGCTGGTCAATTATTACTAATAGTCATGATACTATTAATAGACAAGTTTGATCTTCTCTCTTTTGACGCATGCTTTCAGTCACACCCTGCGTTTGTTGAATATCAAGATCTACTCGATTCCTTGGAGGAGAGGCTTTCATCTGTTTCAAATACAGAAGACAAGTGAGGGTGTGTTCGGCAATGAGCAACAATAAAAGATGATTCTTCTCAAGACAGAGATCTAATGCACAGGCAGTAGCTTCCAGGCTAGTCCATAGAACTGAAGTGAAAAAAGCATTTGTTTCAGCGGATGAGCTATTTGCGGCTCAACTGCATGAGAAAGAACACAACCGGGAGGGAGAACTTTTGTGGTGGGTGAGATATAGAACGTCATTCTTGTAGATAACTTGATTGAGCTCGTAGGACTATTTTTCAATTATTATTTTACATAGTTTTAAGCTGTGTATAACCTTACCTTACCTTACCTTAACTTTCTTTGTTGTATAAATAGAAATAAGAAAGCAATTTTTGTCTAAAGTTAAACAGTTCAGCTTCGACATTTTTTATATATCCACATGTTACAGTTTGTCTTCCCATTAGCAGCACCTCTGTGACTTGGTTATATTCTTTCACACCTATTTTCTGGCATTATGACTATGAGAACAATTTTGAGATCACAGTTGATTTCATATATGCGAGAGTATATAGCAGTGAAGTTAGAAATGCTAATAAGCAACTAAATCAAGATTCAAAGAACAATGATTTATTTTTTTTTTATACCAAAAAAATGTCATTCAACTCTACAGCTGCAAGTGCTTAAACTTGTCTCCGGCCACTGCGGATGTCTGGCGAAATTGCATGGGGCTTGCTATTTTTATGACTGATCAGGCATTTCCTTTACATAATCAGACAATTTCCTTCCCCTACAAATGATTTTATGATCTTGTCTTTTATGATGTTTGGATCATTAAATTTTTCATGAGAGAAATGAGGGGAAATTAAATATTTTTGTCTACCTCTACATATATATATATAAGATAAATAAGGTTATTATAGTAAAATTATATTTATTTCCTTCCATTCCTCCCAAAATTGGACAGAAATTATAATAGCTTATTTCTTCCATTTCTTTCTTTCTTTCTTTTTTCTTTTTTTTTTAACATAGATCTTAAATGAATTCATTGATAATTATAGCGTACAATTTAAAAGTGTTTTCTGCGTATTGATATTACAAACAAAATTAAAATCAAATGCAGCTTTAGCTAAATTATAGGCGAGAGAATTACAAGCTCTCGAAATATAAACACGGAGACATCTGAAAAACCTAAACACAGATTTTTAATGTCAGAAATGATATCCATGACTTGATGGTGAGCCTTTTGTTTCCCATAAATAGCTTATGCTGTGGTTCTTGAATTCGTTTTCACTATGCAGTTTTTCTAGTTCTTCTCTTTAATCAAGACCATAGATGTTCTCACTGCAATAACTTCTAGAATCAAGGGATCTAGTATGAATTGATGTTGTTTGACTCTCCAATCTACCACTCTACCATGATCATCTCTTGCAATTACTCCGACCACTCCCAAACTTTGCATCATATTGGTTGCTGCATCAACATTAATTTTTTGCATCCCTACCTTTCGTGGGCACCATGATTGCATCAATTCCATAGTTCTATTGGATTGTGGAAAATGGTTTGGGCTGTGGTTGTATTGATGAACATCCACAATTCCTGCCAATTTCTAATTGCTGAAAGACCCACCTCTTGACAATTTGGTCATTTCCCTTCAAAAATAACTGCATTCCTATGCTTCCATAAAGATTATAAAAGGGAGACAGCCAGAGTGTCGTTCTTCCATTCCTTGCTCGATGGGTTGATCTTAAAAATCTCTCCATAAAGCCTTTCCACTGTGTTCCCTTGGATCGTCTCCGTACGGAGGGGGGAAGAACCATACTGCCTTCGCAAACGAGCATCTAAAGAACAAGTGCATTTCATTTTCGGTTTCATCATGAAAAACACACTTGCTGGAGATATTTGCGATCCTTTTAATTAGGTTTTTCTCCCACCGGAAGCCCCTCCTGGAACAAACGCCATAAAAAGACTTGCGATTTCCTCGGTATATTCATCTTCCATAAAGTTTTCCAGGGAAAATTCATAGGATTATGACTCTCCGCAGTACCTTGTAAAACCTTGACTGCCGCTTTATACTCCATTTCTTTTCCCTTCTCTTATTTTTTTTCCAAACAAACAATGGAGTTTTAAAATTTTCCTTTCCTTTCCCTCCATCCAAACTAAGCATAAAATTTACCCTTTTTTTCCAGGTTAACTGGTAATATGAACTGCTTTTTTTTTTTTCAATTTTGCAATATGAACTGTTATTTTCCCTTACGTTCAGACCTATACTGATGTGAAAAGAAAATAAATTTTAACAGAAAATAGACTAGTTTAATAATGGAGGAAACCAAGGCCCTGGACTTATTTATTCAGCAGCTATAAATAGCAAAACAACCCAACAATTTAACTAATTACAAGGAAAATACTCTTGCTATTTACAAGGAACAAAGACTTGAAATTGCAGATGTACGTGCAACTACCAATATATGTAGCGAACACAAATTAAATAAAAATAAATAAATGAGTAACATTAACCCATAAATACGAAAAAATGCATATCACCAGCTGAAGCTGATAGATTCAAAGTGTAGATTATCTGCCAATCCAGATGAACATATTCTTGCAATTTCATGTCTCATCTTCTTCGGCCCACAAACAAGAACTCCTACACTTGATTCTTTGCAATCAAATAACATTCCTAAAACCCAAACAAAATTAATCAAATTAAAAATCAAATTCATTACCCAGTAAATAAGATTAAACTTCTTGCAAAAGTAATTTACTTACTCTTTAGATCAGGTCTTTCACCATAATGCACATCAATAGCCTGTAATAAAGACTCATAAGGAAGACTTTCCAATTCTCTTTCACCATTATTAGATGGTGACACAGTTGGAGTTAACCCTGAAATGCTTTGAATTTGGTTTCCTTCTCTTGCACTTTGCTTCTTGTTCCTCAAAACTACAGCAGTTGCTGTAATTGCTATGCTTATACAAATCACTAAAATGTTTAGAAATGATTTAAGACTGTAGGAGAACACTTGATTGGTGTTTTTATCAATAGGGTAAATGTAATATCGAGTGATCAAACCAATTATAACTAGAAAAATTATAAAAGAGGATGATATTATTGCTCCGAGCCAAAGCCAGCTTTTCTGTCCTAAAATTGCAGAAACTGGTGTATCTGTTGAATGTGGTTTGAAACATATAGTTTGAATTGGCTTGGAGTTTTCGATTACGGGTTCTTTTTCTCTTGTTACATAAGCTTCAATTTTCAGCTGCAGATTGGAAAATGCTGATGGAGTACCAGAAATTGGAAGTAGAAGTTCTAACATTGTGAGGTCTGAAGAGTTCTTGAATGAGCATATTAGAGTTACTTTTGGAGTCTTGGATTTGGATATTGTGCTTGCAAAAATTAGTTCTCTTATTATTGATATGAAAGGAGTAATCCCACTTCCTCCGCTCACCATTACAAGACTTTCATGCCTAAATTTCAAGTCATTTTATAAATTGGTTAGTCCACACATAATTTCTTCAAAAGCAACAAATTTAAACATTTTAAAACAATTAGACTCTAATTAAAAATTTTAATTGTACTAATCCATACAAATAACAATTAGACTAGCTATTGAACTTTCTTACAACTAAGCAAATTTCTTGATTGAATTCTCATGATAGAATTGAAGAGATCAACAAATTGATTCAATTATTTAATGATACCTAAGATTGTCCTATTTATACAACTAAGTACAGACTACAATAAACTAAACTATAACTAATTACATAGAATAAAATATCTTAACTTATAAGCTTAATAAAATGTAAAGTCCATGCTACGCTCCTTTTACTTAAAACAAGGAAAACCATTCTTTTACAGAAAAAATATCATAACAACGCAACACTACTCTATTAAACTTACTCATACATCATCAACAGAAAAAAGAGAAAGAAAAAGCAAAACCCATTTGTAATTTGTATAGTATAACAAGTTACCTTAGAAAATTTGTTGAAACAGGTCCATAAGGTCCTTCAACTGAAACTTCAAGACGATCAATGGAGGAAGATGAAAGAATTCGATAAAGTTTCTGAGTCCAACTTCCTTCACTTTTAATTACAACACTTAACTTGTCTTGTTCCAAGTTACTATTAGAAGTTATAGTAAAAGGATGCCATTGAAGCTTGGAAATGCTTGGCACATTTATAAATAGAATGCTTGTTGGATTATAACTCAAACCTATTAAAAAAAAAAAATACATATTACAAATGTCATAATCAGGACCATTTTTTGCACAAATTTTTGTGGAATTTTTTTGTAAATCCACTAAAAAAAAATTGAATTTGAATCTTAAATTAATTATTTTAAATACATTAAATTCATTTGCAAATGAATTTCATTTACAAATGAATTCTAAACTACTAGTTGGTTCATTCCAAAGTGGGTTAATGTGATCATAAAAAAGTGTTTAAATAAGGTATATAGTTTGATTATTGTTATATTATTCTCATTATTAGTGCTATATATTATCTTACGTGGGGATTTGGCAAAGTTGATTTCTAAAGTCTGGCAAGGCAAAATCCGGGCCGAAACTAGCCGGACTCTTGAACGTGATTGTAGGAATCTCAGGCACCGATCAACCAAGAAAAGGTAAAATCCAGGAAGCATGAAGCAAGAGAAAGATATAGGTACATGAAGAAGAAAGAATAAGATGAAGACAAGATAGAGATGATGAGTGTAAAAAAATAGTTCAAACACTTTTCTTCTTATTCTAGGTATTGTGGCTGCCCATAGGCCAAGTCCGGCCACCAACGATATTTCTCCAGCGACATTTGATATATCGGTTTTCTTCCATTTCAACATCTGTATCATAGACCAAGTTTAGGCAAAGTATTTTTTACTGTATAAATACATTATGAAAGTAATAGCATATATATTTTTTGTAGGTACCTCAGAAATTTGATTTGTAATAGCCCAATAAATGATGTAACATATTCCATGAGCAGTAAAAAAGGTCATAACTATATGACCAAGCCATATATGATACTTTATACTTCCTTCTGAGGTCAGACCAAATAATGGCAGCACCGATGAACCACGGGTCACCGGAAAAAATAAAAACGTCAGGCATATGTTTCCGACCACTCCTAATCTCATGGCTGAGCTTTCCAATTTCTCTTCCCATCTGTCTCAGACAAAAAAAAAAAAATTATATTTATATATATATATAATTAACAGAGTAATTAAGGTTATAATATAATACTAATTAAAATGGTTTAGAGCTTACACTTTCTCTCCGTTTCTGGCAGCTGACTGTGGAGTAATATCATCAAAGCTATTATATAAATAAGTAGTTAATGACCAAATCAATAGTGCAATGAACATTATGAAAAATGTCAATTCCATCCCTGAAACAATCCCTAATGGCCCTTTTACTAGCATTGGCTTCCTCCATGTCTGCAATATTTGTTTTCTTCCATTGCTGCTGTATTATTAATAATTATGGCAATAGTAATGAAATTAATTAGCATTTTACATTATTATAAAATAAAAAGAAATCATATTATTAATGGAATTATAATAGAAAAACAATATAATTACCTTTCAAGTTTTATATTACTTGATTTTTTATTTAGAAGATGCAAGTAAATACAACCCAGAACAGCAAAAAGGATCACCGGAAAGAAGTATACCAAAATCATTGCACCTGAAAATATATAAAATTAAAACTCAGAAAATGAAAAGAAAGTGAAAAGAAAAGGAGATTATGAAGGACCTTGAGAGCCAAAATATACAGAAAAAAGCTTTTTTCTAATGGAAGGGAAAATTTTAAGCCTGTAAAATTTAGTAGGCATCAAAATCCAGAGAATAAGATATCCCAATAACACAATTATCCACGGGAGTTTGATAGGTGATTTTAGCATATCAGTTCCTTTTTGTGAAGAAGAAACAGAAAGATATGATATTTTCACCATTTTCAAAATCTTTTTTTTAATGTTTCTATTACATACAAACAAAGAAGAATAATGTATATATGGGCATTTCTGTGTTTTTTGGTAAAATACTGAGGAAGATGATGACAGCAAATGCGTTTTTTTGAAAAATTAAATCCGATACTAATATATTTATATGGTAATTTGATTCTTCACTTTATATGGAATGTTATTTATTATTCTCTCTCTGTATATATGTGATTGTTTATATATTTGAAGAATTTTGCATAAATAAAAACATGCTTGAAATTTATAAATAATAATAATAAAACTGAAAAAAATTGTAAACGTATTGAAATCAATTAAATTCAGCTTTGATTTGATTTTATTTTGGGTTAAACATCAGTTTAAAACGTAGGTGATATCACAAAAAACAAAAATATAATAATTGTAATAATAGTTTCATATTCATATTCGAGTTTTTTTTTTTTTTTTTATTATTATTATTATCCAATGAATTTAAAGATAAATGAAGAGGAATTCCAAAAAATTATAAAAAGAGGTGAAAAAACATTTACCTTGATAACCAAAATAAGTAGAATTGAAGTTGGATCGCAAAATAGGCAACCAGATTTCTCTGTAAGTGTTAGTGGGTGCCATAATCCACATTAAAATATAACCCACCAGTAGTACCATCAGTAGTACCTTTATTCCTACTCGAACCACCACGTCACCACCGTCTCTAGAATCCATTTTTGTTCTTACACTTCAAAACTGAGAACTTATGTATTAATACTAAATGTTGCTATATATATACGCGAAGAATAGAATAGATAGATATATTAGTTTAAGTAAGAAGCATGCTTCATGCTCATACCCTTGACAGATTATATATATACAATACATATATATAGGCGCGTTTGTGTTGTGTTGTGTGTGGGCGCGCACATGTGTGTTAGTGTATTGTGTGTGTGTTCCATTCGGCTGCACGGTTCATGCAATTATAGAAATTCTGTTAGGATCCCCATGGAATGAAAGGATATAGGAATTCTGTTGTCACTCACACAAAATTCTAAATTAG
Source organism: Croton laevigatus (assembly GCA_949640765.1). Lineage (NCBI taxonomy): Eukaryota > Viridiplantae > Streptophyta > Magnoliopsida > Malpighiales > Euphorbiaceae > Croton > Croton laevigatus. The sequence continues at coordinate 5,652 of CATIWJ010486224.1, read as the reverse complement.
TTTTTAATTTCCTTTTTAAGTACTTACGTTGTAATATTTGATTTTTTTTTTTTAAATGCAACTTGGTAAGAGTGGCAAGGATTAATGCTAATTTCAATTTTTAGAATCGTCATTCATTTGCAAATATTAATTAAATCATAAACACTTCAATTTCATTTTTTATTTATTGGAGATGAAAATTGGAATGAACTTGTTTTTATTCTGGATTGAACCATTTAGATAAGACACCAAAACACTACAACTAGGCAGTCTAGGCCAAAACTAAAAAGTACAATTAAGGGCCGCAAAACTCTACCTATTAATTTAGGTCGGAACTATATTTTGTGTTCTTTGAGGAAATAGATCCAAACTATCTACCATCTAGAAAAATTAAGAGTAGTAAAATTCACCCCACCAAATTTTTCCTGTTCAAATTTTGACTTCTTGATTGGTGATCAAACTATAGGTATTGTCGTCATAATGCATGTTTCTCAACCTTAGTTGACTTATTTCAGGTTTTTGGAGGTTTGATCCTTGCAACTTTTGCAGATCAGCAATTCAGATATATATAGTCCCTTCCTCAGTTCAATATGCTTAAATTGTCATTTTCAAGCGGCTTTAGCTTCTATATACATATATAGAAAAAGAAATTGCAGAAAAATATCAGCCGGTAATTAAAATCAATATACGCACGAAACAATAAAAAAAAGCAGTGCACATTCCAAAAAGACCTATGCACATTATATGAAAAGAACCCTTTAGAGATACAATATATGATAGTGTAGAAGGCTATATTACATACTTCTAGGCTGTAAATAATACTGCAAGCCAAATTCCATCTTTAGAGGCTACAAATTGATGGTTCATAACCATCCATGACCATAAGAACTAACAGTTAAGAATCCTCGAATTGTGTAAAACTCGTTTATCTTCAAGAAACATCAAGCTTTACCCGATAAGCATTGATCGTTGCTAATCCTTGCCTCATCATCTGTAGGCAATTTAGACCATTCGACAGAGTTCCTCTTCGCGACTCTTCTCTTGCGAATAACCAAATGTACACTCAACAACAAACACACAACAGCAGCCAAAGGAACCAGAATGCCCAAATTTGATCTTGGCCAACTTCTCAATACCATCTCAGCACACATCTTTCCATCAAGACTCCCCAATGAATTACTCATTTTCATGATTTCGACTCCGTTCAAAATTCCATCCACTGTGTTTGCCATACTCATATTTGAAGGTCCGATGCTCACTCTTATAACCCCATAGCTATCACTATCCACCACGAAATCCGCATAAAATGGAGAAGCTAGCATATACGTAATTGAAGTGAGATCAAGATTCTCATTTGCCAAAACCCCATTAATATACACATTGAAGTATAGCAAACCTAACGACATACTAGCAATATCACAGAAATGCAACCTAACAATATACTGATAACCTTCCAATACTGGAAATTCCCATGTCATTTTCGCATCAGGGATTGGAGAATTTGAACTAGAAATAACTCTAGCAGTTTTGTACACAAAATCTGGACCAACTTCTCTACTAGCCCCTCCTTGTTGGTACATAATTCGACCACCGAAGTAGATCTTGCTTGATAAATTGCTTGACTTGAAGAACCCATCATCAGGAATCCATGTTCTCCAAACTGTATCATTAAAAGGTGTAATCTTTGGACCTCCAACATTGATTCTGTGTAATGTTTCAAGAGCTTGCTTAGTTATTCCATTAAACTTTTCTGTTTCATTGCCATTTATAAGAGTTGCTGTATCAGCAATCAAATCTTTCGGAGCAGATATAACTTCAATTGCATTAAGAAACCCAAATTCGTCCTTTTTTGTTGGCAAGATGGTGATTACAAGCTTATCTGAATCAACCCATATCATGTACTCCTTAACTAGAGGGTTCAAAACATTTGCTAAAGTAAAATTGCTCAAAACGACATACCCATTAACCAGAACGTGAAATCGAGCATAGTTTAAGTCCAAATTCGAAGAGAGAAAAGGGTGAAAATGAAGACGTACCATGTGAGTTCCCGGATCCTTGATCTGGAACAAATACTTGGAGGGCTTCATGAATACTCTAGCCGTGTTGTAGATTTCAGGCGAATCGGGAGATGGGTTTTGGTTGGCAAGTGAAATTGTCCGGGTAGCAGAGAGAAGCGGAGATGACGAGCCGTCATCAGGAACGAAGCGGCGATTCAAGACGGTGGCATCGGCGGTGGACCCGCAATTGATCAAGTGGTTATCGGCAGGGAAGAAAGTGGAAAATGAAAGGGTGGAGAATAGACAGAAAGAAAGGATGAAGAAGGAAAGGATAGGATTTGTGCGCGGAGTCTCCATGAGAAGAGGGATTCGAATTTCAGAGGTGATTGAAAATGGAGAAAGGTGAAGGAGCTCGTTCTGTGGCCTCTGTGTAAGGGGTAAAAAATGGAACGGAAGTCAGCGAGACGACCTGCGTTTTGGACAGTACGCGTTTTGGAACTTTTGCGCGTTTTCCTCTGGTCTGGCCCTACCACCGACTGGGACTCAAAACGGTGAGTATTTACAATATTTATTTTGTAGAAGATATTTTTTTTGTTGAATTTAGTTTTATTCAAGATTTTGCGAATGTTGTAACTCACATTTTTGTTGGATCGAGTAAAACATTCATTTACAATTTACAAACATTTGAAATTGGAATATCCATTCTTCAAATTTTGTAATGCAAATATGCAATTTTTAAGGAATGAATTTATATGTTCCAAAAAAAAAAAAAGAAATGAATTTATAGACAAAAGAAGGGGGTTGTGTACTTGTGTTCATTGTAGAGTCAAAAATTTATTTGTTTTGGAAATATTACTCTGAAATATTTAACCAATTTTAAAATATAGTTTGTTGGAATCAAATGAAAATGTAATTCAATTCAATATTAGAACTATAGATTAAGATTGTTTATTTGACCAATTTTGGTTTCAAAATAGCAAAATTAAATTCGAATTGTAGTTTCTCGATTTTAAAACATTCAATTTGATTCGATTACTTCAAACAAACTAGCTGGTTTAGTTTAAACAAAACTTTAAAATGGTCCTCCTTTTTGTACAAATTTCATCAAAAACATATACTATATGGTTTTTATATCCAAATTAGAGAATAAATACAAATAAATTAAAGAAAATGATAAAGCAACTGTTGCAACAACAATAAATAAATATAACCTATATCTAATTGTCTTATCCTACCTTCCACAAAGTAATTCATTAAAAAATATACAATAATTCTATTGCGAAAGGAAATTGTAATGATTAAAAAGTAGTATACAATAGCTCTACCATAAAAAAAAAAAAGAAAGAAAATGTCATGATTGTGTATCAGCTTCAATTATTTCATTTCCCATGCATTCTCCTACATCAATTTCTAAGATATGATGTTTATTCGTACGTATAATTCTGCAACAATTTCTTCTTTGTGCCTGTCCAATTTAAAAAACATAAATCATAAAAACATTTACTAAAAAAGAACTCTTAAAAATTTAAATTTCATTACCTTATCCCATAATAATGGATTAGGCCTTTTGTAAACCTCAATTTTATCAATAATCGAAGGGCTGTCCATCCTCCATGTACAAATCGGATTATCAGTTGGATGTCGAACGTATTCGCTGACTGTCTGATTTGTATTATTATCATATGATGCATTAGTTAAGCAAAATATAAAAGGTCTTTGACACAAATTTTTGCTCACGGGTCTTGTATTGAAGGCGAATGCAGTATAACCAGCATTTTTATACCAGTTGAGAAATGTTCTTGCAGGCATTTCAATTTCTCGGGGCGAGATTATACCTTGGAATATTTGAACAGTGTAGCCCCATGATACGGATACTGTCCATTGTCGGGTACTGTCATAGCAGATGGATTGTTGCATTAGAGCTGCTGAGTCTAATTGGATCGGATCCTTTAGTTTTTGTAGGGCTTGGACTCGATCCACATTTGGGAATATGGGCTCTACTAAGTCCAGATGATGCAAGCTAACAAATGGTGCAATTGGATGTGCTGCTAAAAGACCATATAGATTGCCATACACATCATACTGCGCAAAAATCAATTAAAAATGTTAAGATAAAAATATATGCTTTTTTTTTTTAAAAAAAAAGAGGAAATATATGTTTAATTAGTTAAAATATAATAATTCCACTAAAAAATCTTTAAAAAATAATTCCTCTATCCAACACTTATCATAAGATAACAATTTAATTACTTCATATGTTTATTACAAACATATTATAGATTGTGATTAATTTATTACGAGTTTGCTTTTATAGTTTTATTGTCATTGACCTAGAAAAAATTTATATGAGATTAAAATTAAATATAAATATAAATTTAGACTTAATTTAACATTTTTTAGGGTTTAAATGAAAAAACTTTTGTACTTTTTAAGACTACCAAAAAAAAATTGAAAAGGTCACTTGACCTGTATTGCATTTTTTAATGTAGATCCGCCACTACAGCTCATACTATATTTTTACATTATAATTTTTTCTTTAAATAAAATTAATTACAATTTTTTTCTTTAAATAAAACTAATTACAATGAATACTATTTGTTTTAATTTTTTTATATTTAGAATAATAATCTGTTTTAATTTTAATTTTTGCTTGTACCTACTTTTTCTCGGCAGGAAAAAAAAATTTACAAACAAAACTATAAATTATTTTTAAAAATACGTATAAACTATATAAATTTTGTTTGTGCATATTTATCTAAATTATTTTAAATTTTATAAGTTATTTATAGAAATTTGAAATTTCATGAGATACAAAACTTTTTACAATGAGATATTAGATATGGAGGGAGTATAAAAGAAAGAGGAAGTTAGGTTGATAAGTCTCATTCAAATTCAATCTCATCGTATAACCTAAGTTTAAACATTTTTGCATTACAAAATAAAATTTTGAAACAAATTTTATATCAAAAAATTTTGGCTTTAAAATTAAAATTAAAATTGGATAAAAAGAAAAGAAAATGTTAAAAAAAAAAAAGGACTAACTTGGTGGAATCCTGGTTCTCGTGTAAGTGGAACGCCAAGTTCAGCCATGCAAGCTTGAATCCGATCATCAGAACCAAATAAATCAGTATATCTCTTTATACACCTATCTTGTATTTTAGCAAGAGCTGTCGCCAATGGATAACTGATCGCAAAACCACCGCCGCCGTAAGCCATGTTATAAGAAAAATTAATATTCTGCAAATGACTTTCCGATGTGCTTCCGATATAATAATACTGATTATGATCATACTTTGCTAAAACTCTAACCAAATTTTCTGTTATAAAAACTGTATCATCATCTCCCATGACAAACCACCTCACATTTTTCATCCCTTGTTTTAAAGTTTCCGATATGATTCTCGATATTCGAATCGCCGATTTGTGACCGGTCGGATGAGTGTAAAGGAAATTCAAAGTACTGCTTGAAATCATCAATGGCGGTAAAGTATAATCATCATCTGGATCATTATTTACAGGCTCATCTAACCAAACTCTGCCTCGCATTTCATCATGTCTCCACCAAAATTTGATGTAGTTTTTTCTGTGGCTCCATAGCTTAGAAGAAGCAGCAATGCCGAATACGATATGATTGATACCTGTTTTTTGCTCTGTTTGATTGAGCTTCTGCAGAGGC
>CATIWJ010486057.1:0-18142 GCA_949640765.1 Croton laevigatus | reverse complement strand
AAAAAAAAAAGCGTCTAAGAGAAAAAGTTTTGGCAAAAAATAACTCTCAAAGAATAAAAAGTTATATCCAACTAAAATTTTATTTTAAAAAATTAAATATTTATTAGATTTCTAGTTCTTCCCCTAGTTGAAATATCTCAGTCTGAAATATCTATACTACTCTTTTCATATTTTGTTTCTCACATATAAATCATGAGTGTGGGTTGTACAACTCTTGGAATTATTGTTTTATGGTATTTTTTTATGTGTTCAAGTTCTGTATCTTTTGATTGGTAGCTCGAAATAGGAAATACTGCTTAAAATAGAATCAAATAATGCTTAAACTTCTCCTGAAATCCTATTAATCAAATCACAAAATATCAAAATACTATGCAGAAAATTTGCTCTAAATAAAAAAATCAAATCACAAAATATATTTTAAACAAATAAATCAATATTAAATATTATTTAAATATTACATTTTGAATTAATTCTTACAACATACCTGAATCACAAAAAAGGACAAAAGTAGAAAAACAGTAAAAAAAAAATCCACATTAAAGAGGCAAATAACTAGATGAAACTGTTGAAATAAAGAGACAAGCTCCTAACAAGTTGATGATCACAATTAAGAAAAATGGAGAGATATATTAAGAAAACTTTTCGGGATTCATATATTAGACAAGTTGTAATGGCAGAGTTTTTTTTTTTCCTGAAATGGACGTGTGCATAACAATTATGTCCAAAGCCCATAATAGAGGATGCTTCATGCACACAAAAACATTAGACAATCTGAAGTGGCATTTCTGGTGCAAGCTAATCTGGCAAATCTTGGATTCTTATATTCTATAACACAATTGAATTGATTGAAGGAAGAAGCAGATTAGAAATAGCGTGTGGACCATAAATGAAACCATGTAATATGTGTCCAGTAATACCAAGTAGAGTACGCTAAAAGTTAAGCTTATGAGGCAAAGATAGAGGACAAAATAAAAAGGATTAGGAAATGGAAACCAACATTCATGAACTTGAAAATGGCTAGACAGTATGACACCCACTGCCTCAAACCAAACTCAACCCTTTTACTTTTGGATACCTCTAACAATGGCTGGCCTTTGCTACACCATGATTGGGGGTGTTGGGGTCCCTTGCTAGCTTGTGGGAATGATGACCAACTCCTAAACCCAACCTAGATACAACTTTCAATCTTTTCAACTATGTTGTAAGGACACAAAAACAGAAACGGAAATGGGAAAACAAGCATTTTTCAAGTTTCCTTTGTATTTACAAGTTTCGGAGAGAAAAATTTTCGTTTCTGAAACATTTCTAAAATAGAGAAACTTGGGTGATCAGAAGAAATTTTTATGCAACATATTTTTTCAATATCAAATATTCGGAGTTATATATATATATATTTTCGGCTTGTCGTTTAGAGATTAGTGTGTCAAGTGTTTTTCTTCAATAAAGTCAAAAATATTAATAATTTTACTAGTTCAAGGGTTAAGTGCTCCATGGTTACATTTAAATGAAAATACAATTAGATTTCAAACCAAAAATTTCATTGCCAAAAGGCTTACAAATTAGGTCATGTTGTTCGTAGAAAAGTCAAACACCTTGATTTTGACCCTTCTTTAAATTTTCTGTTCCTTCTTTTTCGATCTAAATTGAGATATTATGGAATTAAAGAACAAACATATAGGGCCTCAACACTCTGGACTCACTTTGGCACTCAAGAAACAATTAATGCAATGTTCAGCTAAATAGGACGACATCTTCATCATATAACTCACTCTCCCAAAATTGTATTAAATATTTTGTTTTGTTTTGATGTATAAATAAGTTAACAAAATTTTATATCTAAATTATTTGACATTCAAATTACATAATAATTTTTTTTTAAATTAAATTTTCTTAAAAATAACAAAACTTTATACATTGTGTATTGAAATAAATAGCTACTCCACTATTAAATTAAAACATAACAATCATATGTTGGATATAACATAAAATACAATTGGAAGTAAATTAATATTATTAGATGAAGCATTCTAAGCTAGAAGCCACCTGATGGTTGGTATGGTAATGATAAGCTGACTCTAAAAGATTAAAATACTATATAATTATCTTCATAATCGATATTATTCCCAATGATTAATGTTATAAACAACAACAAAGATTGTGATTATCGAACTTAACCACTCAACAGAAACTGTTTGTCTCTTTGATAATATTAATTGATATATACATATGTTTTTTGGTTAGGTATTTGAAATAAATTGGCCCTAAACAATCCACTCTTACAAAAACAAACAAGCTAACTTTGTTTTTGCTATGTGTTAACGACATGTGTGTAGCCGGTGGAATCAAAACCGACAGGAATAAACGACCTGTCGTCCTCAACTTATTGTTTCATGTCTGCTGCTGAAATTGAAATATGAATGTTGTCTTTTTTTTTTAACCTTTCTTTTTTTCATTTCTGAATTGAAGCTTCTACATGCTCATAGACTTGGCTTTTATCTATTGGTCGTCTAAAAATAAACTAAAACTCTCAAAATCTAAATACTTGAAAAGAGTAATTATAATTAGTAAGAAATTGAAGTTAGCTGAGCGAAACGTAATAGTAATAATAATAATAATTAATGGAGATGAAACTCAATTATAGTAATTAGAAAGGAAAGTTATAAGATAAGAAAAGGTGGGACCAAAAAGGGACAGGAATGGAATATAAATGAACTAAAATTTGAGATTGAAAAAGACATTGGTGGCGGTGGTGGGGTTTTGGATTAGGAGTCGCACGTGGGCTTCTTAAAGCTGCTATTTTGACCAAAACAATCATCCCGACTCCAAACCCTTTCTCTACTATTCTAATGTGGCCGACACCACACCACAATATATATTACTCTTTCCTCTCTATAATGCATATGTTTTTATGCATACAATGTAGTAGTAATTAATAGATTGAACTCGAAAAAGTTGATCAATAAATTAAACGGTGATTGATTATATTATTTCAATCTTAATTATTCAAGAAGATTATAATTTCATGAATTGCAAATGGACCAAAAAAGCTAAAAAAGTAAGGAAAAGAAGGCAATAAATTTTGTTTAATGTGTGTTTTTAACTTGCATTTTTACTTACACAATTCTGATATCAGAATTCTGACACATATGCGGAAGGTTAGAGTTTGCGTACACCAAAGAATATTTAGTAAGAATGCTTATACATACTTGGATTGGAGTGAAGGTACACGTGGCACACGTGAATATGGGCTGTAACGCAATACAGTTTGACCGCATTGACATCAACAAATGAAAAAAGAAACGGCTCAAAGATGATCCAAAAAGGCAGACTCTTTGTTTCATTCTTTGTTTGTTTGATGATTCTTTTAAAATATTTGTTAATGTATGTTTGGTTGCAGACAATCAAATCACAGCAAGGTTAGATTAGATGTGGACAGCTTAACTGAACTCATTAACTCATTCTCTATTTTAATTATTAATTCTAATTATTATATGTAACCTACGACTTCATCAATCATCATACATTTCTAATATTAGTACATTTCTAATTCTAAATACTAGAATTAAAATGAGTCCCCCGTAAATTATTTTTTAGTTCCACCTGCTTTTCGGACATCTAATTATAATTATTAATTAATTCAGATACGGTACTAGACATGACCATTAAGGGATGATCCTTTTAATTTAATTTTTTCCATTTAAAATATCAAAATTTAAACTTTAAATCTTATTTAAAGAGTTGAGAGTCTGATCCCGCTAAACCGACTAATCATTAATGATTGTAAACTATTTTTCTTAAGTTCCAATGATTTAGTAGAAAAGAAGAACGATTTTTTTGGGTTCATTCATGCAAATTTAGATGCAAGACGTTGTCAAATTAAATTAAATTAAATTAAACGAATTATGAGTCATTTATTGGGTGTAACCACTTTTTGGACTATCATTTAAAGATGACTATTTCTTCCAAATAATGTGATAATGAAACAGTATAAAATGTACTACGAATGCAGAAAGGCAATAAAATGCATTCAAATCATAAATTAATTAATGGCCCTACATCATGCTCACCATTTATCTCACTCTCACTTCATTTTAATTGGTCTCTTTTCTTTTTTCCCTACCATTTTATTTAATTAATTTGACTGTCTAAAAATTTAATTATTTATACTCTCTCCTCTAAATATATTTTCGTTTAATTTTCAGAGTTAAAGAACAAATAATTAACCTAATTTAATTGTTTTTTTCTTTATTTTTTATATCATGTCTCATAAATGAAGGCAAAAAAAGTGATAATTGATTATACGTACCTAATAAGATTTTTAACCTCCATTGAATTAAATGTGAAAAAATGGAATTTTATTGGTAGTGTAAGTGGTTAGTATAACTGCTTCGTGTATCTTCTATAGACCTATAAAACCAAATTTAAGGGGATATATATATATATATATTTTTTTTTTGGATTAAGGGTGAAAGTCTTAATACTATATATATATATTTTTTTATTTAACCCTCTGATGTCCTAACAAGCATGGTGATTCATCGGATTTGATCCGAATAGAATCGTTAAGGGTAACAAAACTTTCTTTACCGAATTTTAACACAACTACATTTACAACGATGTTAAAATTCAAAACCTTTAATTAAGATAAAACAACTCCCAAAACAATTGATTTACATAATCGATAATAAGTCTTAATACTATATTAAAACGCAGAGATTTGCTTGATTAAAAATTCTAATTATAATAGTAGTTAATTATAAATCTTCAAAAAAAAAAAAAGTTAATTAATTATAGTCCTAATTGAATGCAGCGTAATATAATCAAACGTATTTACTGACATTTCTACATTGAAAATGTTTTTCCTTTAACGTGATGCTTTGGAAACGATTGTGATTTAAGACAAATTGGGTGTGTACAAAATTAAAGGTAAATAAGAAAAAATGGGTTTACTGTCAGCTTAGCTTTGACCATTCTAATTAGGGTGAGGTTAGCAAATCTTTCACATGCATATGTCTCTCTAATCACATGAATCCTTATTGTTTTTCTCTAATAATTATAAAAAGAAAAAGGATTAATTTCCTAATACGCCAATTAATTAACTGGAGTACAGAGATGCATCTGCTGTGCATTTGTCTATCCCAGAACAAGAACTTAACCTGTGAAATCAAAGAAGAAGAAGAAGGAGAAGAAGAAGAAGAAACATATATAATGTAACATTAAGATTGATTTAGAAGTAATTAATTTAATTAATAGTAATACTATCCGATATGTGTATACACAATGTAGTAACTAAAAAAGGTAATTTTCCTTTCCACAACAAAATTTGGTTGATCGATCCCGCAAGAACTATTTACACTCCGCTTAAACAAAATAAATAGGATCATCAGTCATGCCAACAAAGAAGCATAACAACACATCTTCTGATAATATAAAGCCTTGCTCTCTGTTCTCTAAGCACAGCTCCAACTCCTTTGGTAGAAGAAAGCCTTCTCTTAGAGCTTCCTTTACTGCTAAACTTCATTTTTTTTCAGGTCTTTAAAATGTTGTATTAGAGATAAAATAAAAGAGAGAATAGAAATGAAGGAGAAATGAAGGGTTAAATAGAGAAGAGTGGTCCTTGTAAGTAAAGATGGGGCATGAAAGGGCGTGCACTGTCCCTTTACCCTCACTCTTCCCTTTCCCAACCCCACTTCTCCCCATTTTTTCTTATTCTTTCTTATTGTTGCCCCCCCAACACATGCATACACAATAATACTAATAGATTAAATAATTTGAAGTAAACGTTTTATACGTATAAACATTTATTTTTATTTAATCATAGTTTATATTTTTACATATTTAATTGGTACGTATATATGCATATACTTCTTTATAATATTTGAGTTAATCAAATTTGACAGTTTAATTTCTACCAAATTTCAACTTAAAAAATAGTTTATTTCTGATTTTGAGTTGAACAGAACCCATGCTAGAGAATGAAAGTCCAGTAAGAGTTATTTATAGAGAAAACTTCTTACGTACACCAAGTCTCATGAATTAAGGCAGTAATTTTTTTTAAAAAAAATTAAAGAAAAAAACACATTAATAGTTCAATGAAGTCAAAGTATTAAAGTCCTTCATTGAAAAAAAATATGAAAAAATAAGAAAACATCTACAAAACACTCCTTACTAATCCGCTCCATAAGCGATAAGTCTGTGCTCGGTATTAGTTTTTGAAGTATTTTTTATGATGTAATTGACAAATTTAACTGTTTCGGTAGCAATTTTTTTTCAAAATTTATTTAAAAAAATTAAAAGCTAAAGCTTGACACTAAAATATTGTGAGGGAATTAACATTTAATAAAACTTTAATAAAACCGTATATAAGAAAAGAAAGTGGCTATAATCTTAACTCGTGTACACATCACCCACCAGCTGCTAATGGGTCGGCCATTACTCACAAATTTCCATTAACACTTTGTTTTTAATTTGAAGATGATGATGTGATTAGATATTGTTGTTGATGACTCCTTTCAACTGCTTTAATTTCTTTGATTTTATTTTATTTGTTGAATCCACCTAAACATGCAATAGGACAGAGAAAAATTAAAGGTCAGTTGAATCCTACATAACAATGCATATTAACTAACTTTAGTTAATTCCTAATTATTATTAGTATTAGCTCATAACCTTAATTATATATTCTTCAGTTTTGACTCCCTTATATTCATTTATTTCTTTCTTTCTTAATACTAATGTTGAGACATCGCCACCAAAGCTATACTATAAAATTAGGAATAGTGGTGTCACTATCCATTTTTAATTTAATTATAGAGTAGTATTTTCTTTCTGTATTATACAGACATTTTTTGCGGACTTTAGGAATTAGGATGACTCGTTTTCGTAATGGCAGACCCATCACGGAAAAATGATGGTTAAGCTATTTTTTATTTGTGTTTTCTTAAAAGAAAATGAATAAATGTAGACAATTTACAAGAACTAGACCTAGAGCACAAAATCAGGATAACGGTCTTCTTTTTTTAAATGAGGAAATTGTAATATATGTTCAAAATTAAAATAAATATCTAATTTATCAACATGTGTTAAATGTCTATGATATAATTTTCCCTAAAAAAAATGTATATAATATAGTTTGGTTTGTTAGGGGAAAAAAAAAATTCCTCTCAACATAAAGAATAAGGATTTAGAGGTTATGTGGTTTGAATTACAAGTGTTATGAGCATATAGATTTATTGGATTACACCACATATTTGAGTTTGGCTTGATCCTGCTTGCACCGAATCGGTCCATTAGAATGTAATTTACTTCTAGTAAATATCTTGTTCATTTATAAGGGTTGAATTTTGGACTTTTTAATTAAGAGTAGAGTGTCGAACCACTCTTATAAAATGCAACTTAGTGGTTTAAGCATATAAATTTTGATTTAATATAAATAAAGAATTAATTGAAATCATGTTACAGTGTAAAGTTGGCAGCAGACCATAAGAGAATAAGATCCCACCGACGTTGTAACTCTTGAGATTTGCTAAGGAATTTGAATCCAACTTCTCAACTGGCAATGGCATATTTATTTTGGTTGAATATAAATAAATTTCCAAATGCAGAAATATGATGATAATTAAAAATATTTGCATGAGGAAGATCAACCTAAATATTCCATTAAATCAAAAGAGACATGCAAACTCTCCAAAAGAATCCCCAATTCCCATATTAATTTTTACCTAGACAAGATTCCCATTATATTTTTACATTATCAAGCTTGATAATTTTAATGCAAGAGCTCAAAACCCAACTTAGTGATAGATTAATTTAATCAATAATTAAAGCTATACTTAACCAAAAAGCAATGCACTACTTGCTTGATCTCGTGTTCCTCCCATTTCACTAAGGACACCAACTTCCATAATTAACCCTAAATAAATAATTAATATTCTAATCTCTTTGAACATTTTTAAGCTGTCAATATCGGTTTAGGAGCTTGTTTCAGTAAAACTTGGTTATATTAAAATGAAAAGAGCGGACAAGAACAAGATATTAAGATGCCATATGTAGTGCATTACCATAACACACATATATGCCATACCATCTTACTGTATAGTTATTCTTATTTTGTATGATATGGATCATGTTATTGTAACTTGAATATTTGATCTTTTAAGATCTCTTCAAAGTATCTTTCAAACATTTTGACTCTCAAAATTATAAGATTTTATTCAATATAATCGGTTACAATTACTTTTTTTTTTTAATTACTATTATTATGAGTAAGATGCAGTTTAGTTTGAATATATATAAGAATGCAAATTAAAATTCAAAATGAAATAGAATGGAATTTTAATCTACAATAGAATTTTGAAATACGGTATTTCAAAATGACATGTAATTTTTAAGTTATTAATATATGAAATGCAATTCTAAATTAAATTTTCATATTTTGATATGCGTACCAAAATTTTTAATAATTGTTCTTTTGATATTGAAAGAAAATTAACATATACGTTAAAATGTTCTAGCATAAACGTTGTAAGTGAGTGATTGAAGTTAACTATCACAGTACTGTCTCATGATTAATTAATTGAAGCTATTAAAATGAAGATATACAATCATTTCTCATCAATGAACTTAATTTTTAGGTACATGCCTAGATATTTGTTTATTGTTTATGATCATTATTTAATTATATTTTTTAGTTTCACATTATGTTTTTAAAGAGTATTTGATTGAGTTTAGCAGCATTAATAGTTCTTAATACCAAATGATCTATTTTGTAATTTGACTAATAATTCTTTTTGTGTATATAAGAGAAACAAAAAGAAAAGTAAGATCATCATGTTCAAACCATAAACACACACATCCATTGAATAATATGAATAAAAGATGGAGTATTAGACACCCAAAGCTTTGGGAGTTTAAAGTAATTATAAAATTTACAAAAAGCCACTCTTAATGATTATATTACTCTAATAAAAAGCACTCTAATCAAAGTGTTACAGATCTTGTTTCAACTTTGGAGTGTCAAAGCTAAGCTTTGCTTGCTGGGTCTGCTCTACACTAAACACATAAAATTAAATTAATAATAATAACCAACTCAACATTAAGGTCAGATTTGCACGTGAACTTCTCGTGATTTACAACTTCTTTGCTTATGAGTTGCGACATTATAATACATAATTGTATATAACCCATGCATTTGTGTATGTGTTCATAATTTAGAATGGACGTAAAATAATTAATTAAACTATTGGTGTGATTAATTAGTACAACTTGATTAATTAGAGAGACAGTTGTAGGCTTACATGCTTGATAGTGGGATTTGGGTTAATTAGGAAGCATATTAGAACCTCATATCCGAAATTAATAACTTAATTACTGCATTAGTCTTGGTACGAACTTAGTTGACTAATTAACTAGCCAGCAAAGCTCTTGCTGTCTAGTATCATATATGCTAGTACAGTATAAGATATTTTACGACAAAATAATAATACTTGTGTCAAAATAATTTACATTTATTTATTTATTTGTAAGGTGAAAAAAAAAATTGTGGCACATGAAAAAAATCTTTTATGGGTTGGCAGGCAATATTGCATGCCTGCAAAGGAATGTGGTTTCAGACTTATTAAATTTGATGGAGTTTTAGACAGGCTTTTTACTAGGGAAATATAAAACATATGCATGCCCCTTTAACAAATATAAAACTAACTTACCCATATTATATATTTATATGCATTTCTTTTCGTAACGCTAATTAGAGAGTAACAATTTTTTAAACTCTGAAAATTATAATTTCTTACCGTGACTAGTTTACTTCACCAAAATTAGAGAGTAACAATTTGATAGACATATATGCAAAATTTAAGCGAATTGTTCCCCGCAATCTTTTTCCCACTAAGCCTGCAACTGAAATGCCTCTCTTCTGTCCCTCACAACTCACAAGTTGACATAGGGTGAGAGTGAGATCCTGTGTCGTGCCTTGTTTGAGTACGCTATTTGTCTTTAGCTCACCAAAGTCATATTCTGCTTTTATGATTGAGCTAATAACATCCATAAACATTTCCCGTCCAATAAAAATACTACATAACCAAAATGTATAATAAAAATGCTATATAACCAAAATGTATAAGGGTGACAGCCAATCAAATTAATCATTTAGTATTAGTCTTTTAACATCGGTAAGTCCAAATCCCAATAAGTATAGATTAACTTTTTAACTAATTGTTAGTTGTTTGAGTAATTTTCCATAAGGAATTTTTTTTTCACAGAATGCTCTTCTAACATTTGAAAGCTACTTAAATTAAATGCTACTATATTATATTATCAAACACTATAAAAAGAGAGAATTTAGCGTTGGCCTTGCTTAGAAAACAAATTCACCTTAGAATGCGAAAGAAGGGGCCCTTAATACTGGGTGCCTTGTACTTCAAATTTGATTTCTAAACTATATGATTTTATTAATTATTTCCAAGAAAATACTTAGAAACCTCCTTTGAGAAAGAGCTGAATGATAAAACCTCTGGCTGCAATGGGACCATCTCATATAAAATCCATCGCAAAGTACATCTTGAGAAAGCCAGCACCTTTAATTCATTAATTACAATGCTTCACTATCACAGCAGTTTCACTTCATTCTAATTCTATAAAAATTAATTAAAATATAAAAGTAGCAGTAATGAAGGAGCTCACACGTGCGGTCAAAAGATTCCAGGTATATTTCTGCAGCTAAACAACACCATTTATACTATACAACCAGCAGAGCATTGTACTCATTCATTACTCAATTATATAATATTTCCAATGCACAAAAATTTACATAAACTCTATTTGTTATGTACATATACCAATACTTATTCCTCTCTTGGGATCCACCTGCTCCACCATACGCTCTTACTTCGTCTGCTTAGCTCGTCCATGCTCTCGTTTAATGTTCTTATAATCTTCCTTTGAAGCCTAAGTGCTGATGCCAGCGCGTTCCTTTGCACGTTTGCCTTCTTTCTAGGCTCAATTTCCTGATCAATCACAATACATAAATGGTCAACACTCAGCCATTCCATACACTGAATATTTAAATTTTTTGGAAAAAAAAAGGGGGTTAGTATAGTCCAAGAACTGACTCGAAGTTCTTGAAGTTGCGCTTCTGTGAAGCCTCCTTCCTTTTCTGTTCCAGATTTTGCCATCAAATGAATAATCCATTTTGCAGCTTCTCCATAATCTTGTTGCGTTGCTCGGAAGAATTGCAGCCTCATATTCTGCATGAAAGATAAAGCTAACAGTCCTTCTCTGTCGAAGTAGGGATGAGCTAAGGCTCCTTTTGCACTAATTCTTTGTCGTGCTTTATATCGAACCATTGATGTCAAAAGTTCCCATCCTATTCCTCCATCTAAATCCAACAATTCAAAGCCCTTCCGAAGTTCAGGGCCAGCTCGCGGCTCTACACTCTTCCTCCAGGCTACCAAGTCATAATCACATCTTTTTAATTGACGGTTGAACTGTATGAGGTTACTGTCGGTACGTAATCCTGGAAACACCTGTTCCAAGATAACTGTTACAATTTGAATATGACTAACGAAACGAACTGGAAGGAACCTTGGTAAAATATGACATAAATATTCTATTTTTGTAAAAAAATGATAGATAAATATTGCTACATTATAGAAATTTGTTGTTAATGGCATAGAAGGATTTCTATTCATGTGACTGTTATGTTCTTGAGATGTTTATAGGAAATCAACTAAAAGTTAGTCAACAAGCATTGATATTTGAAAAGTTATTCGAAGAAATGTGGCAATTTCTGCTACTCACCATTTGAAGGAATATAAGCCCAGCACTGTAAATGTCAAATCTATCTGGCAAATTCAACTGTTTCAAAAAATAGCACAACACACAAGAAAAAGACAATTAATTCCCTTAACGTGGTACCAGATTTATAAGTACCAAATTATATGCACCTGCCATAGCACAGGAGAAAGTATACTGGCCACTGGAGGGGATGGCGCAGATGGGGTCTGAGTGCTCATGATGTATTGCTCAGGTGCAGCATACCTGACCAAAAAGGTTGGGAATTCCAGATGATTGGAGATGAAAAGGTAAACTTGAACAACATTTTTAAAAATAACATTGAAGTACAAGAAAATCATATCAGATCAATTAATACTACCAGAATAAGAACTGAACTATTTTGTTAAAAATCTCATTCCATTAAACCTTAGCACACAAAATGAAGAGTTGAAAAATCAAACTTTCAGTATCCTTGAAAATTTAGTAGACAGTGAAGCTTATCCAATATCCATCATCGCATCTTCTTAATTAGCCATGGATCTATAACAATAATTAAAGTCTTGGTAGCTGGGCTAACAGTGACCAACAGGATAGTTTTCTAGCTATTGAAGTGAAATAGTTCAAATATGCAGAGTGTTAGGATAACTCACACGCAGCCCGAACTATGAGATTGAATAAATCCTCAAGGTATCATTTTTTCAGTGGATAGATATTTTTCTCAAATTTACCTCACTCAGCAATGGATCCTCATTTTCTAGCTTATCCCTCCAATTTCTACGTTCCATTGTGCTAAGAGCATCCCTAATCCACTCTTCATTCACATTAATCTCAATATAATGGAGAGTTAGTTCCTAAATTTTAGCTCCAACCCACTCTCTATGTTCCAAAAAATAAAATACAGAGTGACTATCACTCTCTATTTGTGGAGAGTCACAGTGACTCTCTACTGCATTTTGCAATTAATAACATTTGAAGTTCCAATAAAATGTAGGAGAATTAATAGAGAAAGAGAAAAACAAATTAATAATATTTTTTTGGAAAAAACAAAATAAAGAGTTATTATAAAGAGTGTATTGGAGTTGAACATTTAATCTTCATAATCTACCGGTTAGATGCTCTTCATAATTTAAAAGATGCTCTGTAAAAGAAAGAGCACCATTGGGGTTGCTCTAACTGTTAAAGTTTCAACATACAAGTACTATCTATGCAATATAGCACCTTTCATTATTATATACAACTCTTTATCTCATTACTAGTCCCAATTCAAAGAAAAATATAAATGGAAAAACTAATCCTCCATGAATCAAAAGCTGCACTTCAACAGATAACCAAATAGCAAATGGACCATTACCAGTAAGAATGAAATAGAAAGTATTTCAAGGCATGCGTATGACAAACTTCAGTTGACTAGAGTTATTGCACCGAATTCCAAATGGAAGAAACAAATTCTATTCAGCTTAGTTCAAAAATATAATTATTAATAAGGATGTGAATTACTGGGATTGTAATGCTGATAGAAGTTTATTTGATCAGGCTTCGACAAGTAGGTTAATACCTTGGGTCCAAAAGAAACTCATTTGGAATGTAGTTGATCCCCACTCGCAGATCAGCAGCAGCGCCAAGATCAATTATCTTGAACGTACGAGATCCTGCTCCAGTTTTACATGCGTATATAAATCAGTTGACCATATATTGACTCAAATAGAACACTTTAAACTCATTAAAATACCTTGGTGTGATTACCTTCAGAAAAAATAATATTCTGCGGCTTTATATCTCTATGCACTATCCCTGTTGAGTGAAGACCATCCAATGCGAATAAAAACTGTCTCATAATAGTTTGAATAATTCTGTTTTCCCTTTCCAGCCCCTTAGGCTTGTTTGGAACCTCATCTAGAATCATGGCCTCTACCTGACAAATTATATAACCATCAATTAAGTTTCTAGAGTTGAATTCAACCCAGATTTAACAATGAAGAAAAAGAGCAACTCATACAAGAATCCAGTCAAATACAAAAAATCTAGTAAAAAGCAGAAATTCAGTTAGATCATTATGGCAACAAGCCAGAAATGAAACTTGAAACAAAGACAAGGGCTATACTAGTCACAAAGGCTTGATGTTTGCTCTGACTAGAGCAATTATAAGTTTTTGAACTTAGAATAGCAGGCTGAAGAAATTGTTTCAGGTTCAATGCATAGTTTTCCAACAGGAAAATTCCAAAAAGGAGTAGAAACCTAGAAAAGAATTGAGTTAATGGACCAACATTGTATGGGAACTCTTTACTCTGCATCAAGTCAGAAAGTGTGGACTCTCCTTCATAACGCCATATAAGCCAGTATTCACTTCCTTTCTTTGATGAACTCTGAAAGAAGAAAAAGAGGTCCAAATGATTACAACCAAGTCCAAATGGAAAAATCAAAATGTGAGATAATATGAACTACTGTAGTAAATTTCTTAAACTTCCAAGACAAGGATACCCTTAATTTACTAGACATAATAGATCAACACCTCAAGAAATCCATACACAAAATCAGCACAGCTGCTTGCACAAGCTCTTCGAACACGTTCGTTCATCCAAATTTCCACTGCCCCATATTCAGTAGCTTTTTTTATGACCAAGTCACCTTCCCTCTGCAAAACAGAAATAAACAAAAATCAATGCATTGAATTCATTATCTCACAATGTATACTTTGCCAATGAAATTACGTTTGTATTCCTGCTCATATAATTTCTCATAATGAAACCAAGAAGTTCCTTTTACTGCATGATCATACCTATGCAAATGCAATTATTGCCATTAATATCAACGTAGAAGAATTATTGTTCATCTCATGAAAGTTCTTCATGAAGTAATTGAAGTTATGAATTTATAAAAGTGAAAAATTAATGATAAATGAAGATAGGAACCAATAATGAGAGTATGGATGCAATCCCATTTTTGTGATTCAATATCATCCTGTATGAAGCACATTAACTCAATTAATTCCATACTCCACTATCAACTAAGTGTTGCTAAGGAAATTGGAAGAAAGGGGAAAAACGAAAAATTGAAAACTGAACTAAGACAGCAAAGCAATACGGCAGCCATAGATTCTGAATGAGGATTTTAATCAAACACTTGGTACCTTAGAAGAAGGGTTCTTAGCAAAAGAAGCTTTATAAACAACTCCAAAAGCTCCTTCTCCCAACTTCTTCCCCAAAACAAAGTCATCCTGTCTCCACAAACAAAGCCAATTACCACAAGTAACACAAATTAACAATCATAAAATAAAAGGACAAAATATATATATATATATATATATATATATATAAAGAAAATTGAACAATCAATCACTGACCTTTCTGAAAGAGGTTCTAAACAACCTCTCAATAATAGCCAAAAAGAACATATCAAAGAAGCCTGGAGCCACCCCAGGAGTGGCCCAAAGGTAAGACAAAGTGCTTAGAGCCAAAGTTACGCCAGGAACTGTAAGTGTTAACCCATTAGATTTTGGCAAAGTACTTCTATATATAATATCACCACACTCCATCACAGTACATGGTAGCCCAACACCAACACCCAAAAACAGGTTATGAACAGCATCAAACAATTCCCCCCCTGATGCAGCAACTGAAAAAGCTCTTGGGCAAGCAATTAAAGTTCTTGAAGAGGGTTTAGGGTTAAATTTCTTGCCAAGAAATGGGGATGAGGGTTTTGGCTTGTGGGTATGGATTTTGATTGGGACTACACCAACTCCACCCGATGAAATGGTGGCCATGGCGTTACAGAAAGAAATTTCGGCTGCAATAAGAGAGGAGATGTCCAAGTTACTGGTAGATTAGTTTCACTTGAATCTCCTTCAAATTTAGACCACTAGCTAGTTTAAAAAAAAAAAAAAAAAAAAAAATTGCCTGATATTTTTTGGGCTGGTTTTATAGTGACAGTTATTACAGGTATTTTTTGTGGAGCGGAAAGCGTTTCAGCGGATTGACGAGAAATAAGCACCACAAAAACGCATATACTTGTGAATTCTTATTGGGCCAAGATTTTGTTCATGGGATATATTAGTCCCGGCCATTTTAAAGTCCGAACAATTTGAACTATCGGGTTTGCAAACCGTCACGAATCAAAATCGTAATAAACCCTAATCATAACTATTGAAGAAAAGTTCGGTTCTGGTTTAAAAAATTTGGAACCGTAACTAAACATTACATGAGTTTAGACAAGTTTATTTATTTATTTTTTTGGAAAATCAAAATAACCCATTTTTTATAAATAACATGTAAAGTAAAAAAAAAAATTAACGTATGTTCATATAATTTGAGACAAATAAGTGATGAGCCTTTTAATAATAAATCAAATTTCATATGATATTCAATAGTAATTTTTTATTTTATATTGAATGTTTAATCACAATTGAATTTTTTCCAAAAACATTTTTTAATTAATTTTTTTCTAAATATCAAAAAAAATTAAACAATAGAAAAATAACATTTTTTAAACAATTTTAGAATCGTGTTCAAACTGTGTTAGAATCATTGTCAACTATTCAAGAAACCAAACGAAGAATCATTCAGAACAGAAGTGTGTTTGAATTGAATTCTGTATGAAAGAACTAGAACTAGAACCGTAAACTGCATTCAAACTGTGTTTGAATTGAATTCTGTATTCCTGCTCCTCTTTATCATTGATAAAACAAAAACTTATATGAAAAAAATCATAACAGAAGTGTAAAGGGAATAATTTAAAAACAGAATGAAAAAAAAAAATAAAGTTCTATAAGATTTTCTAAGATAGAAAAAACGATTTCTCATAGGAGTATACTACTAGGACATGGATTCTTAATGGCTAGAGAGACTTCATCTTCAATCTCTTTATTGCAAATCAATCTTTTTAAGGATATTTTAGTAAATTATGTGTTTAATATTATGTAATTAATTAATTATTTTAATTAAGTTTTTACTTCCCTTTTTATCTTCGTTTGAAATATATCAGACTGAGACATATAGTATCACCCTTTTTATTTTTTACAATTTGTTGTTTCTCTATCTAATAATATAAAATAAAAATGAAATATAATTATTTGAAAATTTTAATTTTGTCCCTGCATGTTCAATTATTCTGTATTTTTTAAAATAGATTTTTTGTCCCTCTATTTTAAAAAAAATTATATTATTTTGTCTTTTCACGCCTCAAACAATGACAGAAATTAACAAGTAATGTATCATCTGAATTTTTTTTTTTTAAGCTTGATTACAAACATAATATTAGTTTTGACTGAAACAACACAACGTTGAAAAAACTAAAAAAATCAATTGGTTGATCAAATGGTATTTTAGTATTTTTTACAAATATATATTGTTTCAATTAAAAAAAATATCATATTTGTAATCAGTGTAAAAAAAGATGCAGATAAGATATAAATTGTTAATTTTCGTCACTGTTTCAGGCGAGAAATGACAAAATAATATAATTTTTCTAAAATACAAAGCTGAAAAAGTGTATTTCAAAAAAATTACAGAGAATAAATTAAGTGAAAATATAAGGATAAAATTATAATTTTTGCTTATTTAAATGAGAAATACTAGAGATGAAGAACAACAAATTCCTCCCACCACCACCTCGTAGCCGACTATAGAACGAAAGGTACTGATCGACAGTCCAGACAATGGTGAGTTTTTTGGTAACATTATCGTCGATGTTGGACAGCCAGTAGCTAGTGAAAAACGCGATTGTAGATTCTGATTATTACTCACTGAAAAATAATTTTATTTCTTCATATTTTCTAAATGAATTTATATTCTCATATATTTTTTAAAAAATCAAGAAAATATACTTTTTTCTCTTATTTTCTAAAGAAATCAAGGAAATAAATTTATATTCTTATATATTTTCTAAAGAAACAAAAAATAAATTTATTTTTGCCAAACAGCAAAATGAAAAGAAAGATGAAATATGAGTAAATTGACTATGTTGTGCAAGTTAATATATATATATATATATATATATATATATATATATATAGTTTAGCAGAGTTACATACTTACGGAGGGACTTTTAATATAATTTTTTAAAATAGAGAGACAAAACAGATTAATTGAAAAAATACGGGGACAAATAACCAAATATGGTCAAATGTGGGGACATAATAGTAATTATTCCTTAATAATTCTCAACTTTCCGGTGTAGGAAATCGGAAATTGGAGTTGAGTTTAGTTCTTTGGGATATTGGGAGAGGGAAAACTAATAATTCCCTAAGGTTTAGGTAATTCCCTTTCTCAATTTCAAGCACTTTAAGAGCCCGGCTATAATACTCGATTCGAGTATTCTCGATCATGAAATTTTAACCTTTGCTTTGAAAGCTAATAAGGGTGAAAACGTAATACCC
>CATIWJ010485967.1:0-17237 GCA_949640765.1 Croton laevigatus | reverse complement strand
GGAATATTCCAAATTGGATTGGTGAAGTCTCTGCATTGAAGATTATCAATCTCCACTCGAACAAATTCCATGGTCCTATTCCTCACCAAACTTGTTTCCTAACAAATTTGCAAATCTTAGACTTGGCTCACAATAATCTGTCTAGATCCATACCAAAATGCATTGGCAACTTCAGTGCAATGATATCAATAAATGATGGTTTAGTTCAATTCTACCCTACTGCGTATAATGTTGCTATTGGTGCTTTTACATTTCGGGTAAGAAAAAATCAGAAAGCGCAACTTGTAGTAAAAGGGTCAATGCTTGAGTACACTTCAAATCTCAACATGGTAAGAAGTATAGACCTCTCTAACAATTTTTTATCAGGAGACATACCAATGGAAGTGACAAGACCCGTTCAATTACAAACATTGAACTTGTTGAACAATTTGTTGGCGGACAAAATTCCTAAAAGCATAGGCGATATGAAGCAACTTGAATCATTGGATTTATCAAGAAACAAACTCTCGGGTCAAATTCCTCAAACTCTTTCTGTCTTAAGTTTCTTGAGCCACCTAAACTTGTCCTATAACAAGTTGGTAGGCAAAATTCCATCAAGCACTCAAATTGCTGGCTTTGATGAATCATGCTTTGATGGGAACGAACTGTGTGGATTTCCTCTGAATGAGACTTGTATTGCTAGAGAAGCTCCTGGCGGTGAAGGAAATGGAGGAGGAGAAGATGAAGATGTGGGAGAGAAGTTGTATTGGAGCACAATAGCATATGGATTTGCTGTAGGGTTTTGGTGTGTAGTTGGTCCAATCATGTTTAGTAGGAAATGGAGGATTGCTTATTTTAATTTTCTTGATCGCATCATGCAAAAAATTAAAATGTGTGTATGTTAGTGGTATGGTATTTGTATTATGTTGCATTCAATAATGGGTTTCTCTTGTAATATTATTGTATCCTAATTTTCTATGTAAGAATTCCAAAATGTGCTCAGCTCATGCTATTAATACAGTAATGCTTGGTTTTTTTTGAGTTAAACTTTCTCTGAAATCAAATGTTATTTACAGAGTTGCAAAGGAACGCAGATGAAGAATATTCAGAAATCACTAAAATGCTAAATGTGAAAGGGTTTAATATTTCAGAAATCACTCATCCAACTTTTAAACACTCTTACAAACACTATTTTCAATGGAAGAGGACATTTTAAATAACTTTACTCAAATTTTCTCTCTAAAAAAGAAAATATAAGCCATTTCAGTAAATATTTTTAAAAATAAACTAATGTAGTAAATACCTTTCTATCTTGTACCAAATTTGTCAAAATGCCCAAAAGACCAAGACGTGACTATGAAATGTGGCATTGCATTTCATGTAAGAGCATCTTCAACACAAATGCGATTTTTAACTTATGTGACATGCACGAAGGTGTGAAGATGATTTCCTAAATATAAGGAATAGATATTGAAACATTGTGAAGAGGTCTCCAATGATAGAAATTTTGGAACTCTAGTGGTGATTATGTGTAATTTATAGTATACATAAATATGAGAATGGAGGAGTCATTTGGCTTTGTCCAAAACATCCCTATAAAATTTATATTATGAAGGATAAAGTTATTAATAAAATTCAAATGCAATTTTAATAAGGAATACTATTTTAATTATTAATTAATGACATTCAAATCCAATTTTAATAAGTAATATTATTTTAGTTCTTAATTAATCAAATCAAATCATATTCCAATAATAAATACTATTTTATTATAAATATAATTAATTAATACTATAATATTTTATTTTTCAATAATTAATTTTGTATATAATTAATAAAAAAGACAAAACTATCCCTTTATTCATAAATTATGGCGTCTCTAAATAGGAGTGAGCAAAATTACCTAAAATGGCAAAAAGTGCTAATTAATTTATAATTATAGCTTCTTTAATAGGAGTAAGCAAAATTAGCGGAAACGAACTGATATCCCTATATTCATAACTATAGCTTCTTTAATAGGAGTAAGCAAAATTAGCGGAAACGGCAAAAATGCACCGGACCGAACTAACATTCCTTTATTCATAAACTATAGCATTTTTAAATGGAGTGAGCAAAATTAGCCGAAACGGCAAAAACACACCAAACCAAACCGTACTATTTGGTGGTTGAACTTGAGAACGGCATTTGCAATGTAGTCTGCAGTTCATAAAATATGTAAATTGCAAAACCAAACCGCACAATTGGACCGTTGAACTTGAACAGTGTAGTCCTCAGTTCATAAAATATGTTTACAATTTTGTACCGAATCGACTTCGAAGCCTCAATTAATTTATAATATTTTTATATTTTTATATTTTTTTTCTATAATGAAATGGTGTCCCTTTTTAGTCCATATATAAAAGCTAGGATGGAGAAAGCAAACCTAAATTTTGAATAATAAATTTTCAGTGATGCAAGATTAGTGGAATTAAGAATTTGAAAATTTTATATTACTTCCATTATTAAAATAATAAGACTTTTACTATTTATTATTATTTTTTTTCTATAATTTTTTTTTCATTATACCCTAAAAAGTAACAAGTCACATCCATTTAATATAAAAAGTGGACCATACATGCACTAAAGACAAATTATTTTCACTACAAGACAAAATGCATAATTATCTTAATTTAAAAAAAAGTACTAAAAATTTCAATTATTTAAGAATGAAATTTTGCCATAAAATCTTATTATTTAAAAAATAGAAGTAGTAACTTTTGATTTGTTGAATAATGTAAATATGTTAAATGTATATTTTATGTTCAAATTTAGTATAAGTTGTAAGAATTCTCGGAAAATTAATTTTTTATTATTTTTTTCTGTTTGCATACTAAAATTTCACATTGTTAATTTTGTGGTTTAAATCATATTCAACCCGCAAGTGACAATAAAATGAGATATATTCAAGTTCATCCACCGAAAAAAAAAAAGAAAAAGTCTAAAAATTTGAAAATAATGTAAAAAAAGACATTTAGAACTTTTTAGGATAAATATTTTGAAATAGTGTGTAAAAAAAACATTGTTTATAAATTTATTTATATTTGTTTATATATATTTATGTTTGTTTCAAATTTAATTATATCGGTTTTTATTTGTTTAATTCTATTTATTTATATATATGTTTTTAAAAAAATAATCTCATAAAGTTATTAAAATAAATAATGTCCTTTTTTTTTTCCATAAAATTTTAATGTACGTTTTGATTTTGCCATATTTTAGATCCACGAAATCAACAACCCAATAAAATTGCAGTGCCGGTTGATTGATTAAAAAAGATTGTTTTTAATTTAATATTTATTATTATTATTATTATTATTTTTAGACATAATTTAATACTGCTTTTTTTTTTTCACTTTTCTTCAGAGTCCGTTGTGAATTTTCCTATTCTAATCATTCATTCACAGAAAGAATAGAATAGAGCCGTTGGAAACAAAGCAATTATTGAAATTACTATTCACTATCTTAGCTGGAAGCACATGGAAGGGTAAAAAAGAAAATATAGAGAGGGTAAAGTTATAATTGCAATTTTGGACCATTATGAATTGAATCTGATCTCTACAAGGATAAAGAAGACGACAGGAGATCAAATCTTTGCCATCCTCTCTATCTCTCTCTCGTTCGGCCTCTCAGAGTCTCAGACTTGGCCATCGGTCGCTAGCCTTACCGGCACAATGCCATCTCTTCTTTCCTCTGCCCTTTCCGTTTGAAGTTCCGACCAGCATTAATTGATTGTGGGTGGATCTCATTGAGGTTAGTTCTGTTCGGTACTTCAATTTTTCTTTTAAATGTTTTGTTTTTTGACGATCTGTGGTTGATGTTTCGGTTGAGGTCCGTTTCGTTTGAGTTCATGTTTGTTACTACTGATTTGAGTTTATTGATGGGTTTCAACGAAAGTTTCTGATTTAAGTTCGTTATTGAGTTCATATTTGAGTTTAATCTTCTGGAATATTTATCATCATAGCATCGGATACGGTGTTCTCATCCTTGGCGTTATGAATGTGTTTAGAGGTATAGACATTTTGGCTCCTGAACAGAAATGGAGATCAGCTTACATATATGTGGTTGCAATTTTAGGTGGTATGGCATAAGTAATTATTTAATCATTTGACATCTGTGTATTGCTTATGTTTTATTAGATCGGTTGTCTTAGTAGATTTGGATCACTAATTTTATGACTTTAACTGAGATATTGCATAATTAATTATGAAATTCAAAATCTGTGATTTATACAGCCAGTGCAGTTGGTTCTTACCTGGTAATCAGGTGGTATGTCCCTTTTGAACTCATTTGGAAAGTCTGTTGCTTTCAGGATGGTCGACTCTGTCCGCTCTGATCTGAAGCGTAGCACGGATTTTGTCTATTGGCCCGTTTGGGATGAGCGTGGCCATCACGCTGCTATTCTTAAAAAAAAAAAAAGAAAAATTACGATTGGAAATAACGGTCTTACGAGAAAGGTAGAGAAAATCCTTAATAATTCCGAAGCCAGATGATTTGGGGTAAAAATGGAATACGATTGAAGCTGAGTCTTCAATTTCAACGACTGCATCTCCTTGACTTTGGAACGTCGACTGCATTCTGATAAGGTAAGTATATATATTATTTGATGAGTTTGATTGAGTATCTATATATTCATGCATTGTCATATATGGTTTGGTAGATGGGGAAATTTTTTAGTTTCAGCCAAGGGGTTGTGATTTTTTCTAGTGAATAGCAGAAATGAATGATGAGTTAGGAGTAGTTTAGTTTAGGTAGTGTATATCGTTTGACACAGGGGAGGGAAGAGGTTTCAGCTGTGTAAAGAACTGAACAAGCTGAGTTTTGCAGTGATAGAATAATATTGGATGAAGCATTAGGAGTTTTTTAGTAATTGAGACAGAGCCAATTTGAATTGAACAAAATGAAGTCTCTTATGTGTCTATTAGTTGATTTTGTTTGAAATGTTATTTGTATGAAAATATTATATATAATTGCATCATTTTGAACGATATGAAATTATTTTCTGAAATTTATGAGTTATATTTTTCCTTTGTTATAACCATAATCCTGCAGTTTATATGTGCTTTTATGTATGATTGGTAACTGTTACCGATTGGTTGGTAATCTGTTAACCGATTGCCAAAATTTCAATCACTGTTACTGATACCAAATGCAATCGGTAACTGACAATTTTTTTTTTCATTATTGATTACCGACCCTTCTGAAAAGTCTAATCCGGCAATTCATCCAATCCAACAATTCATCAATTCATAATAAATTTCAACAACAATACGTAAATAAACAATACAAATGACCAAATTAAAAATGCAGCACTAGCAGAGACGCAAATAAGTGTGAAAAGTAACAATGAAAGCATACGGCATATGCAAATATCAAAGTAATTCAAAGATGAAAATTAGAAAAAAAAATGGATTTGAACTGTAATTATGTAACCATTAAATCAACATTTAACAAAGATTAAATCTCTACAAATTTCAAGCCTTGACTGAAGATTTCAGCACCTGGATGGTTGGACCCCTCGTGGCTGACAACGACGAAGAGCGTGATCAATGGTGAGGTTTGATACGGCAGTGGTAAATGCCTAAAAGGAGTAGTGATTGAACATGCATTTTGGAGAAGACACTTGAATACCTTCTTCAAGACGTAGCAGCGCTGTCATAGGTTGGACGGTGTGTTGGAGAAGGTAGGGCGGGTGTCGTACTACTGTCTATGTAGGGTCACTAATATATAAATACAGAAAATAAAACAAATTAGGTGGCAGAGCCAGACATAGAAAAACAAATCAGGTGGAAGAGCTACCCATAGAATAAGAAAATAAAATTAATACAGAGATAACATAAAGATTAATTAAGATATTAAGATTTTACAATTTTAAATACTCAATTGAAAACTGGAAAACCAGTTTTGGTTTTACAGGAATCTTCAAAGATCTTTAGTTTTAAAGATTAAAATACAATCTAGGAGATACAAAATAAGATAAGAGAAGAAGGAAGAGAGGAGAGGATGAAGATCTTTGAAAATTTTTCTTAACTCAAGGAATCTGCCCTTCTGAAATGAGGGAGAGCTTCCAATTTATAGATAGAAAATCACTGTTGGTAATCTGTCCATTGCCTTTTACTGTAGTGAACAGTAACTTATCTGCCACTGAACACTGTAGCATGAATAGTATTTTGTCTGCCACTGACCATTGTAGAAATAGTGTTGCCGACAGTTTTGTCTTATATAAAAAAGGAGAAGAGAAGAAGGAAGATAGGAGAGGATGAAGATCTCTGAAAATTTTTCTTAACTCCAGGAATATGCCTTTTTGAAATGAGAGAGCTTCCAATTTATAGATAAAAAATCACTGTTGGGTGAATAGTAATATGTCCATTGCCTTTTACTGTAGTGAACAGTAACTTATTTGCTACTGAACACTATAGCATGAATAGTATTTTGTCTGCCACTGATCACTGTAAAAATAGTGCTGCAGACAGTTTTGTCATTCAGTTATATATATATATATACACACACACACACACACACACACACACACACACCAGAAGGGAGAAATAAAAATAAAAGAAAACATAAAAGAAAATATAGACATAAACAAAAAATAAAATACACAATTAAAATAAATTAGGCGGCAGAGCCGACCACATATTCATGAAATAAAATGCAAAATAAAGAAA
The DNA here is from genome assembly GCA_949640765.1 of Croton laevigatus. Classification (NCBI taxonomy): domain Eukaryota; kingdom Viridiplantae; phylum Streptophyta; class Magnoliopsida; order Malpighiales; family Euphorbiaceae; genus Croton; species Croton laevigatus. Next base: position 10,551 of record CATIWJ010485967.1, on the reverse strand, counting down.
AATAAAACATAAAATAAATTAGGAGGCAAAGCCTTCCATAGAATAAACAAAATAATATAAAAGGTTTTGCGGTTTTAATTACTTGAAAACTGAAAAGATCAGTCTTAGTTTTACAATCTTCAGAGATTCGGAGTTTTGCAAAAGAAAATAAAATTACAAAATTATTTTACAAAACTAACATACAAACTCAGAAAGGGGAGAGGAGAGGTCTCTGAAAGATAGGTTTTAGGGGTTTTGGTTTTATGTGGAGAGAATAGGGAAAAATTTGGATGCCCCTTATGAAGAAAAGGCTGCCATTTTTACAGTATAGAGATTACTGTTAAAGTAGTGAGTTTTACTGTTGATGAAAAGTAACCTGTCGGGTTGCTGTAGTTGCTAAGTGGGTTTTACTGTTGATAAATAGTAACCTGTCGGGTTACTGTAGCTGCCGACAGAATAGTAAAGTTTTGTTGGGTTTTAAATTTTATGAGCTTTCTGGTCCAGAGGTTCGACTAAATCTTCTAATTCATCAATGTCTGTTGCTTGTTGCATATTGCTGGATTGTCAAACGAACATGGGCGATGCTCTGGCAATAGTTGGATGAACTGGATTCTGTTCTGAGGCCGATGCTATGAATTGGTTTAGTTCTGCTACATCTTGGGCTATAACCTGTGTTCTCTGATCATGGCTTGTCTAACCCTTTTAGCCCAGTTTCCTTGAACCCATAATGATATAAGCTGTGACTCACAAAGTAAGTCTAAGTCTTCAAACAGATGCACTTGATGGTGCCACTGGAGGAGATTACTGATTCTATAATCTTCTTGTGATGCCATTGCTCCCATCAGTTCTCTATCTTCTAGGTCACCATATTCTAGGTTTCCAAGGAATTGATAGTATACAGTATCTGAGAAAATATAAGGATTTTTAAAATCTAGGCCTTTGACATTGTTGTGAGGAACAAAGAAGGCACTCTCTGTTGGAGAATATCCCAGAATGATGTGGTGTTTTGCAGGAACATATCGTTTTTTATATTTTGGATGAGAGGACACAATAGTCATGACTATGGGAAGTTTTGCATTGAATGTATAAATGGTGTCTTCCCAAATGGTTTTACTGAATTTATTGATCTATTTGTAGATTTTTGGTCCTAGGAATGAAGGGACTTCTTCTGTGGTAAGTTGTCTTATGAACCTTTTGAAGAATAGATCTGCAACATTATCTTTGGAGAGAGCTGTGAGTGACATATCGATCTTGGCTAGGATGGGATATGACTTTGTTGGATCCGGCCATATCCCAACAGCAAAACTAGGAATTGATGAATCAAATGCAACAAATGAAAATTCAAAACTTAAAGGCACAAGGGACATTGCCGTGTCAGAGTTTCAAAACAAGAATGGAGACACTTCCTTCATTCAGGCAACGAGTACTCTCGCAACTATCAACAGCAATTGCGGATCATATACATGACAAAGCAGCAATGACACTAAATCAGTCCCTTATTAAAAGTCAAAACTGGCTACGAGGATTGACCGATGAAGAATCCATTGACTATGGAATACACCTAACTCAATATCAAGAGTTTAGATGGTCAGATCCAACAAAGTCATATCCCATCCTAGCCAAGATCGATATATCACTCACAGCTCTCTCCGAAGATGATGTTGCAGATCTATTCTTCAAAGGGTTCATAAGATAAATTATCACAGAAGAAATTCCTTCATTCCTAGGACCAAAAATCTGCAAATGGATCAATAAATTCAGTAAAGCCATTTGGGAAGACACCCTTTATACATTCAATGCAAAACTTTCCATAGTCATGAGTATTGTGTCCTCTTATCCAAAATATAAAAAAAGATATGTTCCTGCAAAACACCACATTATTTTGGGATATTCTCCAATAGAGAGTGCCTTCTTTGTTCCTCACAACAATCTCAAAGACCCAGATTTTAAAAATCCTCATATTTTCTCAGATACTGTATACTATTAATTCCTTGAAAATCTAGAATATGGTGACCTAGAAGATAGAGAACTGATGGGAGCAATGGCATCGCAAGAAGATTACAGAATTAGTAATCTCCTCTAGTGGCACCATCAAGTGTATCTGTTTGAAGACTTAGACTTACTTTGTGAGTCACAACTTATATCATTATGGGTTCGAGGAAACTGGGCTAAAAGGGTTAGACAAGCTATGATCAGATAACCACAGGTTATAGCCCAAGATGTAGCAGAACTAAACCAGTTCATAGCATCGGCCTCAGAACAGAATCCAGTTCATCCAACTATTGCCAGAGCATCAAGGCCCATCTTCGTTGGACAATCCAGCAATATGCAACAAGCAACAGACATTGATGAATTAGAAGATTTAGTTAAACCCCTGGACCAGAAAGCCCATAAAATTTAAAACCCAACAAAACTTTACTATTTTGTCTGCAGCTACAGTAACCCGACAAGTTACAATTCAGCAACAGTAAAACCCACTCAGCAGCTATAGTAACCCGACAAGTTACTATTCATCAACAGCCACTACTTCAACAGTAATCTCTGCACTATAAAAATGGCAGCCTTCTCTTTATAGGGGGCATCCAATTTTTTCCCTATTCTCACCACATAAAATCAAAACCTATCTTTTAGAGACCTCTCCTCTCCCTTTTCTGCGTTTGTATTTTAGTTTTGTAAAATTATTTTATAATTTTATTTTCTTTTGTAAAACTCCGGATATGTGAAGATTGTAAAACCAAGACTGATCTTTTCAGTTTTTAAGTAATTAAAACCGCAAAAACCTTTTATTTTATGTTTTAAGTATTTTGTTTATTCTATGGAATGATTTGCCTCCTAATTTATTTTATGTTTTATTTTTCTTTATTTTACATTTTATTTCATGAATATGTGGTCAACTCTGCTGCCTAATTCATTTTAATTGTGTATTTTATTTTCTGTTTATATTTACATTTTCTTTATGTATATATATATATATATATATATATATATATATATGGATATGTATATATATACATATACATACATATATACATATATATATGTATATATCTATACATAAAAGAAAATAAATATACAAATTAAAATGAATCAAGCGGCTGAGCCAGCCATGGATTCAGAAAATAAAATAAAGGAAAATAAAAAAAAATAAATGCAGAAATTAAAACGAATCAGGCGGCAGAGCTGACTACACATTCATAAAATAAAATAAATATAGAAGTTAAAATATAAATATTAAAACAGATTAGGAGGCAAAGCCTTCCATAGAACAAAATACAAAATAAAAGGTTTTACAATATTAAATACTTCAAAAACTAGAAGACTAGTCTTGGTTTTATAGTCTTCAAAAATCTTGAGTTTCAAAGAAGATTAAAATACAAAACTAAAATACAAAAGATAAAAATTAAAATACAAAAGAAAACTCTAATACAGAAAACAAAAACTTAGAAGATACAAACTAGAAGAAGAAGGGAGAGAATAGGGAGATCTCTAAAATTGTGTGTGTGTAATGGGAGAAGAGCTTGCATTTTATAGGCAAAAAATCATTGTTGGAAATAATGATTTTTTCTTTTACTGTAGATGAATAGTAACATGTATGCCACTGATCACTGTAGGTAAATAGTAATTTGTCTGCCACCGATCACTGTAGATTAATAATGTTTTGTCTGCCATTGGTTACTATAGTTGCCTTTCTTTTTTTAGTATAGGAAAGTGGGACTGTTATTTTTACAAAAGCTGTGGTCCTTAAAATTTTACATACTAATTTTACAAGAAATAAAATTACAATGGTGGAAAAATTCCAAAGCAGTTGTCTTCATTGTCATTTTCCAAGTCGATGAAGGGTTCTGAGTCTTCATACTTTGCCTAGGAAGATTGCAATTGGGCTTTCCTATTTTGCAAGATTTGGTCCATCATTGCAAAGTATTCTTATTCTGTTTTGGCCTATGCAAGGATAGCACTGTAGTGTGGTTTTTTGGGACAAAAAATTGTGATGGGTTGGCCTGTCTTTTAAAAGTCCATTTTGCTTTAGCCATTCTAAACTTGCTGGTTTTAATATTTTCTCAGGGACTTGAAACTTAGTCCACTATTTTATTTTCAAATTCCATCTGAATAGTTGTAGTCAAGGAACCACTGGCATACCTAGGGCAAAAAGAATTTAGCCGAGAAAGAGCATTGTGCAGGAAATCGTTTTTCTAATACAGATGGCTTGTAGTGAGTTTTAAAAAGTTCATAACTCTTATTTACTTTTGGCTGGAGAATTTCAGGGACAGCTCCAAAAAAACTTCCACCATTGCAAGAACCAAGAGGGAAAGTTTTCTATCTTAAGTCAAGCATTAAAATAAAAGAGCTATGAATGGGAATTTTCTAGTTTTGTATCATGAAGGTATTAAACCATGTCTGTTGGTCATCCCAATACGAGAAGGTTTTACAATGTTTAGTTTTTGTTTTAAAATTGATGGGGAACTGTTTAGTTTTAGAAAGGTCCAGGCATGATAGAAAACTTTTCATCTTGGTTCTTGCAACGGAGGAAGGTTTTTTTGGACTTGTCCCTAAAATTCTCCAGCCAGAAGTAAATGAGAGCTATGAACTTTTTAAAACCCACTACAGATGCATTAGAAAAACTATTTCCTGCATAATGCTCTTTCTTGGCTAAATTTTTTTTGCCCTGGGTATGCCATTGGTCCCTTGACCATAACTATTCAGATGGAATTTGCATCCTACATAAAAAGTTCAAAGTAAAATGGTGGACTAAATTTTCATGTCCCTGAAAAAATATTAAAACCAGCAATTTTAGAATAGTTAAAGCAAAATGGACTTTTAAAAGATAGGCCAACCCATCACAATTTTTTGGCCCAAAAATACACTCCAGTGCTATCCTTGCATCAGCCAAAACAGAAGAAGATAATGGACCAAATTTTACAAAGTAGGAAAGGCCCAATTGCAATTTTCCTTAGCAAAGTTTGAAGACTCAGAACCCTTTATCGACTTGGCAAATAACAATGAAGACGACTGCTTTGAAATTTTAAGGACCATATCTTTTGTAACAAGAATAGGTCCACTTTCCTGTATAAAAAAAGCAGTTATAGTAACCAATGGCAGACAGAACACTATTTATTTATAGTGATTGGTGGCAGACATATTACTATTCACCTACAGTAATTAGTGGCAGACAACACTATTCATCTACAGTGATTAGTGGCAGACAGATTACTATTCATCTACAGTAAAAGACAAAAATCACTATTCCCAACAATGATTTTTTGCCTATAAAATGCACAATTTTTTCCACAAAATTTTAGAGACCTCTCTACTCTCTCCCTTCTTCTTCTAGTTTGTATCTTTTAAGTTGTAGTTTTCTGTATTAGAGTTAATCTTTTGTATTTTAGTTCTGTATTTTAATCTTCTTTCAAACTCAAATTGCCTCCTAATCTGTTTTAACATCTATATTTTAACTTCTGCATTTATTTTATTTTATGAATATGTGGTCAGCTCTATCGCCTGATTCGTTTTAATTTCTGCATTTATTTTTTTCTTTTCTTTTATTTTATTTTTTGAATCCATGGCTGGCTCAGCTGCCTGATTCATTTTAATTTGTGTATTTATTTTCTATATTATTTTATTTTGCATTACTTTTATTATTATTTCATCTGGCATTACTCTTTTCATTTCTATTATTTTCATTTCTTCCCCTCGATCTATATATACACACCAAAAGGAACTCAATTGGATTGTGGGTAACAAAATAAAATTAATAAACAAATCAGGTAGTAAAGCCAGCTAAAAATGCAGAAATAAAAGAAATTATAGAAAATAAAGAAATAGAAATAAATGTGGAAATTTAAAGCGAATTCTGAGGCAGAGCCGACTGTATATTCGCAAAATAAAATAAATATAAAAATTAAAATAGATTCAGAGGCAAAGCCATCAATAGAATAAATATACAAAGATAAAATAAAATGTTTTACAATTTTAAATACTTACTTGAAAAACTGAAAGACCAGTCTTGGTTTTATAGGAATCTTCAGAGATCTTGAGTTTTAAAGAATACAACAAAAACTAAAATACAGAAGATTAACAAACCAGAAAAAAAAAGTTCAAAAATTAAAACTATGAGATACAAACTAGAGAGGTAGGGAGGATCTCTAAAAATGGTTGTGCGCCTGTGAATGGGGGAGGAGCTTCTAATTTATAGGCAGAAAAGTCACTTTTGGGAATAGTGATTTTCGTCTTTTACTGTAGATGAACAGTATCATTCTGCCATTGATTACTGTAGATAAATAGTATCTTATCTGGTTACTACAGAAATAGTGCTGCTGACAAATTTTTTTTTTTTTAACAAATTTTTGGGTTCTTGGGCCTTTCAAGATTTTGGGCCTTAGGTCTTAAAAAAATTTTTACATTTGGATTTTACGAAAATTACAATGGTTGAAAAATTCCAAAGCAGTCGTCTTCATTGTCGTCTGTCAAGTCGATGAAGGATTTTGAGTATTTAAACCTAGCTGGGGCCGAGGAAAATTGCAATTGGGCTTTTCTACTGCGCAAAATTTGGTCTATCATTGCAAAGTATTCTTCTTCGGTTTTGGCCGATGCAAGAATAGCACTGAAGTGTGATTTTTGGGCCAAAAAATTGTGATGAGTTGGCCTGTTTGTCAAAAGTCCATTTTGTTTTAACCATTCTGTGCTTGCAGGTTTTAATATTTTCTCAGGGACGTTAAATGAAGTCCACCATTTTACTTTGAATTTTTTTTGCAATATGCAAACCCTGTCTGGATAGTTGTAGTCTAGGGACCATTGGCATACACCCAAGGCAAAAAGAATTTTGCCGAGAAAGGGCAATGCAGGAAATCATTTTTTCTAATGCAGAAGACTTATAGTGGGTTTTAAATAGTTCAAAACTCTCTTTTACCTCTGGTTGGAGGATATCAGGGACAGCTCCGAAGAACTTCCATCATTGTAGGAACCAAGATGAATGGTTTTCTATTCTAAGCCGGGGCATTTTATGGTTTTGTATCAGGAAAGTGTTATACCAAGCATGTTGATAATCCCAATATGAGAAGGTTTTACAATGGTTGAATTTTACAGTTGATAGGGAAATGTTTGGTTTTGGAAAGGTCTCGGTTCCAATAAGAGACATTGAGGATTTAATTAATTTTACAGGTAGAGTATGAGGGGTCTGATTGGGATTCGCATAGAAGAAGTGTTTAAACTCTGTAGAACCGGTTATAATTATCTAGACGGCATTTGTATATTGCAAAGAAAATTCAAAGTATTAATGGACTTCATTTAAAATCCCTGAGAAAATATTAAAACCTACAATCACAGAATGGCTAAAACAAAATGGATTTATTAAATACAGGCCTATTCACTAGGGGTGTGCAAAAATCGAACCGCTCGAATAACCCGACCGATCTGAACTGACCCGAGATGATCGGTTCGGTTTATTTGGGTTAATAAGGTCGATTCGAGTTGAAGAATTTAGAAAATTTCGGGTTTCGGGTTGTTCAGGTTAAACCGAACTAACCCCAACCCGATCGAATAACCCAAAAATATATGCTAAAACTATGCCGTTTCTGATTTTTTAAGTAACCCTAATACTTTGAATTTTTTTTTAACTTTACAGAGAAACGGTAAAATAAAATTTATAGTTGATCCCCTTCACCAAATTAGCCGCCGATCATTCTGTCTCTACCAAATCGCGACCAATCGCCGGTCATGGTGCTCCGCCATCCGTCCAAACCTCATCCACAAGTCACCGCACCACCCATCACTCACAGATCAGACCCACGAATCCACGAATACAGCAGATCCGATCGAGACCCAGGAATCCATCCCTGTCTAGTTTTAGAAATCATATCTCAGACAGCCGCCACCGTTCAAGCCTTCATCATCGATCAGAAACAAGCCAACCACCACTGCCACCAACAAAAATCAACTACTTGCTCCTGTGGCCTTTGATTTCTGATCAAGCAAAACCTAACTTCACCGTTTTTCCCTTTTATCGATTGACCACACAAGAAAAACCAATCGAAACCCTCCTTCAATTTCGAACAACACCACCACCCAATTTGGACTTCACAACTCATAGTCACTACCCATTTTATAACCGATCAGTCCTATAGCCTAAGGTGATGTGGAAGATGAAAAAGATGAGAACCGAAGAAGAAAGATGGGAAAGAGAGGAGATGGGAGAGGAGAAGTGTTGAGTGGTGGCTAAAGAAACAGAGGATTGTGAAATTAGGTTTAGGTCTTTTTGTATATATATATATATAGGGTCGGGCCTCGTAATTTTCGGGTTAATAAGGTCGGGGGCCTGAATTTTTTATAGGGTTAATGAGCGTCGAAACCACCAAAAATAAAATTACCTACTCTAAAAATTTGTATATATAGTAAAGAGTATAGTCGATCCCACAGAAACTGGTCGAGTTTATTCCTAAAGTGCTAGAATAGAAAAAGGGGGAAATGAATTGATGAGAAATGAAGAAATTAAAGAAACACAGCAGGAAAATAGAATCAAGCAATGAAAAACGAACACAGCCAAAAGTATAATTCTCAGTATAAAATTCTTATGTTTTATCATCGACTCTAATAACGACGAATGATTTAATCTGTCAATTGCAATGAACACTAGAAAGACCTTGCCCTAGTTAACAAATTCTACGAGAACCCATTTAAACTAGATCATGCAATTACTTAATATAACCCAAAAGCCTAGTCACAATCAAGTTATACCAATCGCTACTTGCATCAACTCGGCTAGACAATTATAGATTTAATCTCATTGATTAGCTATATGCATTCTATCAATTAATCAATTAGTCATATCAATTAACTAACAAAATACATTAAGGATATATTTTCCCAATAAGCTACAGTAAAAACATGAATGCAATAGGAATTAATAAGCAAAGATAAGAGCATTACGATCTCACAAACATGAAGAAAATCAACTTTGAAATAACCCTTGGCTGAAGGGAAGAGTCTAGCCTTGAATAGTTATGGAGAAAAGCAGCTGTTCTTCCAAAAAGAAAATAAAATACGTAACTAGGTGGAGCCTGCACAAGAATGCCTTCAAAAAGACCTAAAATACATTTATATAATGTTTAAAACTAGGGCAAATAATAATATAATAAAAGTGCTCAATAAAAGCTATTTAGTTCTTCTTCCTAGGCTCTAATTTAAGCCCCAAAACGTCAGATGGTAAAGCGGGCCAGTAGCCCTAATAATTTCAGCTCGCAGTATTCCCTCGTTAGTTAGCCTTGCCCAAGGCTAACTCCTGGCAGCGTCAAAAACGTCCCAATGGCTTCTAGCTTTTACTCCAATGCTCCAAACTCGTCCAATTATGCTCCAAATACTTCATTTTTATGAAATCTAACAACTCCTAATCAAAATAATAAAATCTCACAATTAAGTACAACAGATATCAAATAAGCAAAAAATTAGGAATTAAAAACAAGTTGAATTTACAAGTTATCAAGGGTCGGTTCGGGTTGTAAAAAATCAAAATTTTTGGGTTCTAGTTGTTCGGGTCGGGCCTGACCAATGCACACCCTTACTATTCACCACAACTTCTTGGCCCAAAAATTACACTTCAGTGCTATTCTTACATCAACCAAAACTAAAGAATAGTACGTTGCAATGGACTAAATTTTGCAAAGTAGAACAGCCCAATTGCAATCTTCCTCGGCCCCAGCTAGGTCTAAAGACTCAGAACTCTTCATCGACTTGGCGGACGATAATGAAGACGACTGCTTTGAAATTTTTGCACAACTGTAATTTTGGTAAAATCCAAATGTAAAGAATTTTTTAAGATCTAAGGCCCAAAAACCCAAAAATTTGTTGGCAGCACTATTTCTATAGTGACCAAAACTAGATACTGCTCATCTACAGTAACCAGTGTCAGACATGATACTGTTCATCTGAGTAAAAGATGAAAATCATTGTTCTGAATAGTGATTTTTCTACCTATAAATTAGAAGCTCCTCCCCCATTCACAGCCTCACAGGACACAACAATTTTTAGAGATCTCCATACTTTCTCCCTTCCGCTCTAGTTTGTATCTCCTCATTTTAATTTTTGTTACTTTCTTTTGTATTTTAGTTTTTGTTGTATTCTTTAAAATTAAAGATCTCTAAAGATTCTTGTAAAACCAAGACTGGTCTTCCAGTTTTTCAAGTAAGAAGTAAAATTGTAAAACCTTTTATTTTATCTTTGTATATTTATTATATGGATGGCTTTGCCTCCTAATCTATTTTAATATCTATATTTTAATTTCTATATTTATTTTATTTTGCGAATATGTGGTCGGCTCTGTCGCCTGATTCGTTTTAAATTTCCGCATTTATTTCTATTTCTTTATTTTTTATAATTTCTTTTTTTTTTTGCATTTATGGCTGGCTTTGCTTCTTGATTTGTTTATTAATTTTATTTTATTACCCACAACAAATAAATAGAGATAAAAGAAAGATTAATACAATTAAGATATTAAAATTTTGCAATTTTAAATACTCACTTGAAATACAATCTTGGTTTTACAGAATCTTCAAAGATCTTGAGTTTAAGGGAAAGATTAAAATA
>CATIWJ010485865.1:0-15482 GCA_949640765.1 Croton laevigatus | reverse complement strand
AAAAAAAAAAAAAAAAAAGAAAACATAACAAAAGCACAAACTTAAACTTTGCCCTACCCCAAACTTAAAAATTGGCATTGTCCTCAAATATAAGCACAAAATAATAAGAGGGAGATAGAATACTACCTGATAGGACATGAGGACATGTTGTAACAATCAACCATCCAAAGGTGGTCACTGGCACCTTACAAACTCACGAAATTCATTGGAGAGTATCAAGCTTCTCTTCTACTTTTGGGATTCGTGCCTTCTGATAATAATAATAATTATAATTATTATTATTATTATTATTAACAACGAAAACTTGAAACAAAAATCTGAATTTTTTTTTTGAAATTTTTAATTTTAGTTTTTTATTTTTTTAATATTAAATAGAAAACCCAACCAATTTTTCATAAGTGCACATTTTGGGGTATGAAAATTACTGGACTTTTAACTCAAAATTTCACAACCAAGTTTATTTTTCACAGTCTCCCTGTGAAAATCTCTGCTACTTTTTGTACAAAAACTAGTGAAAATAAATGGACTTGGTCTGCCATGCTAATTACCCCAAACTTTGAAACTTAACACCTGAAATAAAAAAATTAGTAAGAGAAAGAAAAACACAAATATTCACAAAACTATTTACAAGTAGTCCCAGTTTATAGTCCTAGCTCAACTTGCACTTCCTTTCAATCCACTAATGTCAATATTGTGAGGTCCGAATCAAACGGGTCCGCAGCATAAAGTTTTAACTTATGGCCATTTAGCTTAAACAGCTTTCGAGGCTCCACGCTCCACTTACTATTACACACAAGAACTTTTTTACTTGGCACAAGATTCTTCTTTGCAATGTGCCTATTATGCATCTCCTCAATCTTTTCTAGTAAATTTTCATGTTCAAAATTACTTACACAAGAATCAAGTCAATTTATAGAAAAACACTTACTAATAACAAGAAAATTAGGAGGCTGTTGTGCCTTGGTTTCAAAATTCCTTATTTTGATTGTTTGACCAACTTATACTTGATATTGTGAAGTTACTAATGATATTTTAAGTATTTTAATGTTTATCAGTTTAATATTCATCATGCCAAAGCGATCTAAGTCAAGATTTGAATAAAAAACAGCAATGTAGCAATACTGCAACAGGGTCGCGCCCGCGACCAATGTGTCGCGCTCACGACTCAACAAGAACAAATTTCTCTACAGCCTACAGAGTGGTCGCGACTCATGTGTCTCCACCCGAGACTCAACCTCAGCACAGGAGTCGTGGTTGCGACTAATTGAGTAAAAAATTTAGTGAAGCTCCTAGAGTGGTCGAGATTCTATGTCTCATTGAAGTTTCGGTCGCTACTCAGCCTCAGCACAAGAGTCTCGGTAATTACTAAGGGCTCGCGGTCGTGACTCAATAGGGCAAAAATTTTCTGAAGTCTTAGACTCCTCGCGACTTTAAGTCTTATCGGAGTCTCGCTAGCAACTTTCAAATTAAAAAGAGCCGTTGATATCTATGTGTCAAGTCTCGGTCGCGACACCTGGAGTCTCAGTCGTGACCAGACAAATGCCAGTGAATGATTGGGCGACAGATAAGATGCTGCCAGACATACCAGAGAATATTCTTAGCCGTTTCAGACTTTATGGATGAGTCGCAGTCGCGACCCAGCTGTGTATCCAGAAAAAATTGCTTTTTCTGATATTCTTCAAACGACCATATTTCAAACTTTTGGGTATAAATACTCCCATTTTGTATTAGTAGATTTTACAACACCTGCTGCACTTACTATCTTAAAATCTCTATACTCTTTCATTTTAAAAACTCAAATTAATCTTTTTTGTTTATGTTTGTTGGATAATCCTTAAATCCAACATTTGTTGTTATAGTTGTGAGTTAGCTTTAAACTCATCCTTTGTTTATTTTTCCTGTAAAGTTTGGAGTTAGCTATAAACTTTAAGTTTGAGGTAAACTTTCTAAAACATCATTGTATTTCCATTGGTGTTTAGTAGAACCCAATTCTTTTCTAGGATTGGAGAAGTGGACGTAGGCTCGAGATTATAGCCGAACCACTATAAATTCCTTCTATTCAAACCACCTAATTTTCGCTTAAATTTTTAGAAGGCCACTAATTCACCCCCCTCTTAGTTGCCACGAGACCAACAGAGGCTATAGCCTTCTTTGTATCAAAAACAATCTCTTTATCATTAAATATCAAAGTAAGCTTTCCCTCTCTCATATCCATCAATGCACCGGCTGTGGCAAAAAATAGCCTCCCTAAAATTAGAGGAGTTTCTTTGTTAACGCACATGTCCAATACAACAAAATCAACCGGAAAACAAATTCTCAAACTTTTACTAAAAGATCCCCAATAATCCCAGTTGGGATTTTAGTGGAACCATCAGCGAGTTGTAACATTATGCTTGGTTCTTTCAACTCTCTAGGGTTTAAATCCTTGCACAAAATTAAAGGTGTCTGTAATGGTGTGCCCACTCATTGGGACCCACACATGTTGAAAAAAGAAGAAGAAGACAAGTAAAAAGAAGAGCCGTAGGAAAGGAAAAAAAAAAGTAAATTGAAAATTCGAACTTCAATTTCGGTGGCCATTTTTCAAATTGACAATTTGCACAAGGTTGGCAACAAATTCAAACAAAGCTGCCAGCACGCGTTATTAACCTCCTATAAATAGGAGATGAAGATGTAGTCTTTTGATTAACACAGATTTATGAAATAATCTATGGAGAGAGAGGATTGAGAGAAGTTTTAGGGAAGTGTCCTAAAATTGGGTCTAGAAAATAGTGAGAAAATAATTTTGAGGTGTTTGTGAGAAATATTTTTTAGTGCTATTTTGAGTTATATACTGTGAGTTATTTATATTGAAATAAATTGAGTGTTATTACTATCCCATTTATTAATTGTTTTTAAGGGTTAATTTATTAGTTGCGTAATTATATTTACCAATAATATTTAGCCTGTTATTTTGCCGCTTATTCTCAACAGCGTCAAGTTAATACTAGCACCTAAATCACACAATGCCTTCTCAAACTCAATATCACCAATATCATAAGAAACAGTAAAACTCCTTGAATCTTTAAGTCTAGCAGGCAACTTATTTTGCACAATGGCTCTACACTCCTCAGTTAACATAATTGTACCATTATCTTCTGGCTTTCTATTGCTAGAAAGGATATCTTTAGGAAACTTAACATGGTTAGGCATTTGAGCCAAAAGCTTAGAAAAAGGAATGTTTATATGAATTTTCTTAAATATCTCTACAAATTTAGAAAATTAAGAATATAGCTTCTCATTTCTAATCTTTTCAGAATAAGGAAATTTCTTTATATCCAAATTAGACATAGAGGGAGTACTAGAAGACATACCTTTTTTCGCATTATTCCAATGCTTACTTACCTTTTGCTCATTTGCTTTTTCTTTGATTTCCTCATCAAAGCCCAAATGATCTTTTTGAACCTTCAACCTGTCTTTTGGCTTAGCATCCTCCAATACTTTGCCACTTCTCAATGTCATCGCCTTCACATGCTCCTTTGACTTCATCTTATTAGCAAGAATTTTCTTAAGAAAATTACCATATTTAGGTACTTGCATCAAACAATCAATAAATTGAATATCAGTTTAAATTTTTCTCAAAAATTCTAAACACGTAAATTGAGAGTTTAGCTTATCCTTCATAATTTACTAGGAGACAAAAACTTATTATGCACACTTATATTAGACAAAGAAAGAGTAGTAGAGGACATACCTTCCTTTTCAGCGTTCACATTCTTACTTACCTCAAGCTCACTTTCTTTATTGTCTTTTACCTCATCAAGCACAGGCTTACAACTTGGCTTCTCTATTTTCGTCATAGGTTTGGGATCCTCCAAAACCTCCCCAGTTCTTAAAGTAATTTCTTTCACATGCTCGCTAGAATTTGTCTCAAAATTACTAAGCAATAAACCTTGATCTTTACCTAAAATGTCATTCAATAATTGCCCGACTTATACCTCCAAGTTCTAGGGGTAATCATTCAGGCAGATTGGGTAATTTTTGCCTAATCCTTGCCCGAATTAGCATATTTCTGAAATTTTTTTCTTTTACCTGTTTTAACGGAATTAGAATGTCTACCCGAATTGCCCGAATTTATCCGAATTAAAAATTAAAAATTCAAATTCATCATTAATCTAACATAATTGCAGAATCAGAAAAGCTAACATGAATCATTTCACATGCAAAATTAAATACATTATATGTCAATATCATAGATTTTAGTTCTATTCACTTGCTCTCATCTTGATTTTACTAACATAGCAGTTAGAAGATAAAGAAAAATCTGCTTTTTAAAAAAGAAAAAAAAATGGTTTAGTTTGCCTCCAATCCATAAACCAAATCCATTATCTTAATACAAAATTAGTTTATTCATTGATACCCCAAAATGAAAATAAATTGATAGAAGGAAGAAAGAAATAAACAAAAAAGTTTAATGAACACAAAACGACGCCATGTTGTTATTCGGCCAAAAAATTCTCTACCCGATTATTGCCCGAATTACATAACCGTTTTGCCCGAATTACATTATTCGTTCTACCCGTTTTGCCCGAATTACCCATTTTACCCGTACCTCAATGCTCACCCTTACCAAGTTCTTAATAGAAGCCTTTAAATTTTGGAGTCTCTTTTCTGTAGACTCTATGAACGTGGTCATCAAATCCTCTAATGAGGATCTCACTTCTTATTGTTCTGGAGGGGGTTGTTGAAAGTAACCCAATTGATCTTGCCTTTCTTGTGCATTATAATTCGAAGAGAAATTCATTCAACCAAGGTTGTAGATATAGTTATATGGATCATTAAGCTTGTAAATATAATCAACAAAATTAGTTTAATCAAGACTAGAAATATCAAATATTACCTGTTTGACACTCATGATTCGGGTGTCCTCCATAAAAATTGCAAATTTAAGCAACTATAGATGGGTTTTGAACTTGCAAGCCATCAATCTTTCTATTTAAAGCCTCCATTTAGAAAGCTAATGTATTCATCATGTAATCTTGCATGGTCATAGGTGCTCTCAACATCCATTATATTAGCACCTGAAATAGTAAACTCAAACAACAATTATGAAATCTCAATTTAATAGACAAATAATAGAAAATTTTTAACCAAATATATGGGCTTCGGCAATAGGCATCCTAGCCAACACTAGCAAGTGCACTAGTTGATCAAGTAGTAAAGGACTTAGAGTCTAGATCGTCTCCTAAGGGACCAAAGTTTAGAAGCTAATTTATCTAGAATTTTAACTATTATTTAAGCAATTGATTAAATTGAGTGATTCAAATATAAGTAGCCAAATTAAATAAAACTTGCAAGTAATCAACTTTTGAGAAAATTTAATGATTAATTGGTTAGGATCCATACTCTCCCTTGACTTATCAGGATGCACATTTTATATCGAAACGTCAATATTGACATTCGTAGGTTCATTTTATTAAGGTCTGTTTATCCTATCCAGAAATCAATTTTCAATTCATCTCTAACTTCCACCAGGAAACTTAGAGCATGACTTGCATAAATTAAAACCTAATTTAATAATTCCTCCTACCAGGAAATGAATTACCACATAAATCAATCCTAGGCTTCTATCAGAAAATACCAATCCTAGGCTTCTATAAAAAAATACCTAAAATCGACTTGTTATACCAAATCCACAAAATCAAGCATGAATAAATTAACTCTCAATTCTTAATCTTTTACCAAAAAACAATCAAGAAAATCAAATTAATAAAAAACACCCAAGCATTAAGAACAGTGATATAAAGACCACTCACGATTAGTCTGGCCAGTACAAAGTGACAAGTACAAAGTAATAGGCCGTAAGAAGTAATAAGAAGATTAGAGCTATTTAAGATCAAAGCTCACTGCACCAAACGAAGACTTCAGTTTTTCTTAGACTAATTAATGACGATTGTGGGCTATTTATAGTGATGATTAAGCGGTACCACGCAAGCTGTCGATGGCTCAGGGTGATGCAGGTCGGGAGCTAGAGGTCGGTGGCCCAAAATAGATTGGCAACATGCGAGAGGTCGGTGACCCACACACACTTCTAATATAAAGACCTCCTTTGCCCGGTGGTATTTAACCAGACCTTAATAGGTGGGTCTATATATATATATATGTCCTTGAAAGAGAATTTAGGCAAAAATTGAAACCTTGAAGAGAATTTAGGCCAAAATTGAATATATTCCAGTGACCCTATTAGCCTCACCATTGCCCACATCAACAAATAAAAACAATAGAAAACTCAATAATGTTGTTGCCAACATAAAGAAGTTTTACTTTTCCCCACTCTTCCACGCTCAATCACATCGTCAATTTAGTTGGAAAAAACAAAAAATTAATATGTGTGAATACGAGACACAATTTAAAATAAATAAATAAATAAAAGTCTCTTTTGAATGAGGAACATAATCCACACAGAATAAGAGACACAATTTAAAATCTTGTATAAATAGACACAAATCTAAATTTTATTCCAAGAAAAAAACATAGAAATTAAATAAAAATAATAAAAAATGAAAATGGATAATTACTCTTAAAAAATTAAGGAATGGGATCAAAACATCACAAAAAAGAGCAGTTAAACTTTACAGGGAAGGGATTGATGACCAACAGGTGATTGAGGGTTTTTTTTTTTTTTAATAATGCCAATGAATTACATATTATTAAGATCAGAATCCATTATATCATCGATAAAGTTTAGAGAACATGAACTCCAAACTATAGACTCAAACATGAACAAAATTATTTTTCAATGGCATGTACAATTTGATTTTCTGATCTTTTGGCAAACGAAATAACTATAGCAGTAAAAAATATTCATATTGGTTTTAAATTCTTATATATTTTTATTTAACCGTATTAGTGCAATTGAATATTTTTTAAAATAAATAATTGTTATTATAGTTTTTAAAAGAAAGACTAATGATAAAATTTGAAAAAATATATATATTAATTTTTTTTTTCATTTTATTACAAGTGACATCTTTAGGGGCAAAAAAAATTTCCCTTTATACAAAATTTAATAATATATGTTGACCGAGTATAACTTTCCATTTTATATGAATCATTAATTTTTTGAGCCCAATATATGGCCAAGTAATTGAATCTCTTCCATTCTTTCTACCTTCTTCTCTCTTTCACTCTCACACAAGTTTCTCTAATTTCTCAACCGCAACAAAGAGATTAGGTATAATAATGAAAAGTGTGTTCATATTTTCTGTCTTCTTTTTCCTGGTTTTTGGTATCTCATCATCGTCAGCTAATTTCGTACCAAGATTCCCTTCTACACTTATTCAACCAGAGAAACTCTCTGTTTCCTCCTCCTCAAATGGGCTTTACAAAGAAAAGTTCTTTACTCAAATTGTTGATCACTTCAATTTCAATCCAAAAAGCTACCAAACATTTCAAGAAAGATATTTGATTAATGATACATTCTGGGGAGGTTCAAAAAAGAATGCTCCAATCTTTTTGTACACTGGAAATGAAGGAGATATTGATTGGTTTGCTCAAAATACTGGATTTATGTTCGATATTGCTCCTCAATTCAATGCCCTTCTTGTTTTTGTTGAGGTAATTTTACGTTTTTTTCCCATTCTTGAAATCAAAAGATCTCAATAAATTTATTTATACTCTTTCCTTAAATTTCATAATATATATATATGCAGCATAGGTTCTATGGAAAATCTATCCCTTTTGGAGGAGTAAAACGTGTAGCTTATAGCAATTCAACTACTCTTGGTTATTTAACCTCAACTCAAGCATTGGCTGATTATGCAACTTTAATCACTGATTTAAAGAATAATTTGTCGGCGACTGACTCTCCTGTGGTGGTTTTTGGAGGTTCCTATGGAGGAAGTAAGCCAATTTCTGGGTTTGTTTTAATCAATTAATTATTAGTTTTGATGATTTCGAGATGGGAAGTTTGAAAAAGAATAATATAAAAAACGTTTCATTGTTGGGTTTTGCAGTGCTGGCAGCTTGGTTTAGGCTAAAGTATCCTCATGTCACCATTGGAGCTTTGGCATCTTCTGCTCCAATTCTTGGCTTTGTCAATTTAACTTCACCGTATAGCTTTTATTCTATTATTACCAAGGACTTTAGGGTAATTTCTCTCTTTTTCTCAATTTTGCATATATATATATATATATATATATATATATATATGCTGAAAAGTAAAAGACATTATTATTAGGATAATGACATTCAGTTTTTAGGATAAGAAATCCCTTCCACTCGCATAATCAAATACGACACCATTAGTTTTAGATTTTAGCATCTTCTAGTTGCATTATGACTTTTCTTTTTCATTGGAGAATATATTTGTAAAAAAAAGAAAAAAAGAAAAATTGGAGTATAAATTGGTGAAACTAGAACAAGATTTTGTTTACCATGTTTTTTAATTGGTAAAACTTGCTTATAACCAATTTTCCAATCGAATCATCCAATCAGAATATGGTCTGATTAGTCATTTTACTTTATACTGTTACTATGAAATTTGATATGGAAAGAAGAGATTCTAATATTGGGTCAATTATTGACATCTTTTGTACAAAATTTAAAAAAAAAAGGGGTTCATTCACTCTAGTTCAAACGGTTACATAAAAAAAAAGATATACTGTGTGAAATAATTGTTTAACTGCACGTGGAAACTGAAATCAGAGTGAGAGTGAGAACTGCTACAAGGTAATCAAAGAATCATGGCAACAAATTGAAGACACAGCAAGTCAACAGGGAGGACTTGAAAAGCTAAGAAAATCCTTTAAAATATGCAAGTAAGACCATATAATATAATATAAACATTTATTTAATAACAATTAATTAATACTAATGAACTGCTTTTGCTGCTGTTATTAAAGGAATTATATAAGTGGAGGTTCTTTAGAGGATTGGCTTCAAACTGCTTGGGTCTACACTGCCATGACTGATTATCCAACTCCTTCCAATTTTCTAAACCCTATGCCAGCTTATCCCATCAACCAGGTACTCTATTTTTTTTGTTCATCTTTCAATTATTATAATAAGTTTTAATATTGTGTTACTTTTAAGTTTTACAGTATATTCTTGTTTTATTTACAACCTAGCAGTGGATATGATTCAAATTTATCCAATAATTGACTTTATTTTTCAACTTACCAATCTTGATTTTTCTTTTGGTAATATTTGATTTTGAAAATATTCCTAAATTTAATTTTTTAGATCATATTAAGCATTTAATTGGTTTTGAAAGATTAATTATATTTCCCCCTTTTTCTTTACCAAAAAAGAGATTACATATATATATATATATATTCAAAACTGTGGATTGATAGATGTGCAAAGCGATTGACGATCCAACGACTGGGAATGATACGTTCGCGAAGTTACATGCTGCAGTAAGTGTCTATTATAACTATTCTGGAACTTCCACATGTTTTGATCTGCAAAATGATTCAGACCCTCACGGCCTTGGTGTATGGTCATGGCAGGTATGGAATATTCTTGCTTATGGACAATTCGTAAATTAATAAATATCTATGTTTCTTCTTTTATATATCCATGCTGTTTTATATATCCGTCCATTGCAGTGCGGTCACTTATTTTAGAATAATTAAAATTCTTATATCAAGTAAAAATTTACTTTGTAGGGATTATATTTGTTTTCATAATGTTTGAAATAAAACAAAAGATTTATGTTTTTGAGGGGAAAAAAAATATAAGTTAATAAAACTCTAGTAAACATAAGATCAGTAACTTAGAAAAAATTATAAATTACTAATAAAGAAGAAAAGAATGGGAAGTCTTATTGCAGATTGGAGATTATAAACGTAGGAATATAATATTGTAATAGATTCTTTAAAGTATAAATTAAATAATTTTAAAGTAAAAATTTTATCCTTAAAGAATGGAATTTTATGATTTGAATTTGTTTAAGTAATAATTAAATTTTTATTTTTATTTAAATTTAATTAATTAATAGTTAAAATAGTATTTTTTATTAGATTATGATATGAATATAATTGATTAATTATGAATAATTATATGATATTTCTTATTAGAATATAATTTAAATTTAATTAATTAATAATTTATATAATATTTTTTATTAAAATATAAATTGAATTTTCTTATTTAATAATTAATATAATATTTTTTATTAGAATACAATTTAAATTTAATTAATTAATTATTAAAATAGTATTTCTTATTAAATATGATTTGAATATAATTAATTTTTTATTATAAATAATTATATAGAGACAACTTTACTTTTAATAATATAAATTCACAATAGTTTTAACTATAAAATTACTAAAAACTTTTATGATTGTTAATAATTAAAATACCATATTCTATAAATTACAAAATAATACTAATTAATTAGATAAATAATTAAAATAAAATATTTTATAAATTATTTAATTTACTAGTTTCATAAAAATATTTATACTCATTTTAGATGTTCGTTTCTGTTATACTTTTTTTTTAATAACGATTCATTGTTATTGTACTTAAATATAGTATTATTATTTTTTATGATTATTCATATGCGATTCGATTATGAATAAAGACTCGAAATTTTATGAAAAACTTGGAAATCTTGTTCATGTGCTTATAAATAATCTAAAAATTAAAGAATATAATATTAAAAATATAGAAATTAATTTATACTATATGTAAAAATAAATATAGAAACTAAATAATAATTATTCTCCATCGCCAACAAAACCGTTCAAACCCCAAAACCGTCATTATTGCCGTGGAAAAAAAAAAAATCAATCAATAGCATAAAGTTACGTTTACTTTGACTCTTGTCTTGATTTTGAACTTCAAACTCCTTAATGTGCTAATCCTTGATGCTAACAAAAATTATTTGCTATGGGTGAAATATTCACGTTGAGAGAGTTCTTAGGGATTCTATTATGGGCAAGATGAAAATATTTTTTTTCTTTAATCTTATGTGGCAAATTTTCCACCTCAGCGCCACATTATGTAGAAATGTACGTTTTTTATTGGTCCACTTCACATTCTCTATCTAGCAAATCCAAGTAGACGTGCGCGTATACCCCCATTGTTTTATTGTTGATCATCTACCTCATTTCTAACTCAAACTCTTCATTAGTTAAAATCCGAAAAAAAAATTAGGAAAAGAAAAACTAATTAAACAAATTCAAATTTTACAAAAATACTACCTCCGTATTTTTTTATTCTTTACATTTCAAACAGCATGATTAGATTTAAGTTTGGTGTTAATAGTTTGATGGGTTGAGTTATGTAGATTAAAATATTATTTATATATAACTAAACTAAAGTAGTCATATTTTATAATTAACCTAAACATACTTTAATTTACTTAACACAACCCATCAAACTATTAACATCAAATTTAAATCTAATCATGCTGTTTGAAATATAAAGAATTAAAAAATACGGAGGTAATACATAAGCTAGATGTTGAATAGACTTGAGAATGGTTGAACTGAGGTTGGTGTTGGAGGAAATTCTTTGGTTATGGTGGAGCAGTTGGCTATTATACCATAATCGACGATGGTATCACCATTCTTTGAGAATGACTGAAAAAGATAAAAAAAAAGGGGATAAAACAGTCTGTAGCTGGGAAGAAGATGCCTGAGCTTTCTAGACCTCACCCTTGCTTCATTTTCGTTCAACGGAGGTTGAGGAAAACCGATGTTCTCGACGGAAGGTGAAGACTAGCTGGCGGCTATTGTAGGTGAAGGACGAAGTGTGAAGTTAGAGAGAGAGAGAGAGAGAGAGTTCTTAGGGATTCTATTAAAGCTATGATGATGATATTTTTTTTCATTAATCTTATGAGGCAAATTTGCTACCTTAAAGCCATGTTATGTACAAATATACATTTTGATTCCTTAATTCTTGAGTTTTTTTAAAGAGCCCATAAAATTATATTTTAGTCTTTTTATTACTACTTTAATAAAAAAAAAAAAAGAATAGACGGAAGGATCAAATTGCCCAACTGATTAGAGATAAATTTGTCCACTTAAAAAATCATAGCAAGATTTTTATAATTTTTATTAAAACTCAGGAAGATTTTTATAAATTTCCATATCCTTTTCTAAATATTTGTTGTTTTTGATTGCTTATTTGTTCACAAATACATTTCATTGATGTAGTATATTGTATCACTTATTGACAAATCTTTTCATAACCAAATGTAAAGGGAAGCAAAGATAATTTTATTTAAATCTCATGCCAAAATTAATTAATTTTCCATCATTTTTTTTAACAATTGAGAATTTTATAGTGGGCAACAATTTTTTTTATTGCTTTTGTTCAAAAATTTCAGTTTAGTATTTGATTATAATCAAATTAAATCATTATAATGTATAATATAAAGATTAAGCTTACTTTATCACCACATGTTCATTAATGTAAAATAGAAGCCACTTTGGTTGTGTTTGAATGAAATAAATAATAATGATAATAAAGAGGAGCATGTGAAGGTATCCTAGAAATGCATGTTCTTCCACATGCTAAAGTTTGTCCTTATAATCATTCTTAATTCATACCATAATAATTATGATTATATCTTTAGAACCAAAGCTTGAAAAATGGATTTCCTTATCTTAATCATCTCTTCATTTCATGCCCATTGTTTTGTCCATTTCAAATTAAAAATATACCTTGTTTTTTTTGTGCTTAGATTACACCATCTTTATGCATAAAACTCATATGTTATGGGTAGAAAGCCACAGTAAAATGGTAAATTTGTAGGCTATTAATTAAAGTTGTACTATTTCTGCTTTCTTTATATAAGCAAACTTTCTTTTCTTTAGAGTTCAACTTATATAAGCAAATTTAACTTGAATTGTAATGTTAATTGGAAAATTAAAATTGAAAGACTAATTTAGTCTTATAATAAATGGTGGTTAATTAATAACGGCAAATAACATTTGTGATGATATAATCGGGAAGAAATTGACACATTAAGTTTGTTTAACTAAGTA
This sequence comes from Croton laevigatus, assembly GCA_949640765.1. NCBI lineage: Eukaryota > Viridiplantae > Streptophyta > Magnoliopsida > Malpighiales > Euphorbiaceae > Croton > Croton laevigatus. The sequence goes on along the minus strand of CATIWJ010485865.1, from coordinate 2,499 downwards.
AATTTTTGTGATAAAAGTGTTGTGCCAGTATAAATAAGAATGAGGGAGTGGTTTTAGATAATTCTAAGATTAACAAGCTCGTTCTCATATTATGTTAAGCAATATTTTGGTATTTTAGGCATGCACAGAGATGATACTGCCTACGGGAGGCAGCAATAAGGAGAGTATTTTTCCAGCTTCCGGATGGGACTACAAAGATAGGGCCTCTGCCTGCAAATATGCATTTGACATTGAGCCTAGACCCAATTGGATACCCATTGAGTTCGGTGGACATGTGGGTACTTAAGTGTTTTTTGGCTTTTTGCTTCTAAAACTTTTAGAAAATTGAACCATTTCTTTTGAGTTCTGAGCAGGATATCAAAAGGGTGTTGAAGAGATTTGGGAGTAATATTATCTTCTTTAATGGCTTAAGAGATCCTTGGAGCGGCGGAGGGTGAGTTATATTACTATTTTGAATAGGTGTCGCGCTATTTTCATATCATATTTTGCTAATTTTATAGCATTCATCATTTTTGTAAATTTAAACTTAATAATAATCTGCTCTATCATTATCAAATTATGCTCTAATAACTGGTAGCATCCTTTTTAATTAATAATCTTTTGCTTCTTGTTATTTATAGGGTCTTGGAGGATATATCGAAGAGTATAGTTGCTATAGTTGCAAAGAAAGGTCAGTTATTTGTTATAAAAGCATTAAATTTGTTAAATATATATTGAGATAAATAATTGTAATTTGTGTAACAGGAGCTCATCATGTTGACTTGAGATATGCAACTAGTGAAGACCCAAAATGGCTTCAAAATGTGAGGAGAAAAGAGGTGAAGATCATTGCAAAGTGGCTCTCAGAATACTACCTGGACTTGGATCTTACGTCCCAATTCACATAATTATTTTATGTTATTTATACTTTACTATATACTAGTTGTATATCTATTGTATACCGGGGGTGTGAGACTGAGCTTTAAACAGTATGAAATATTACTATATAACAGTGAATGAAACACTACAAAGCATTTCTAATATGAAAAATAAATTAAAAATACCAAAATATCGAAATGCAATAAATTTACACTATTTACAAAGTTTATATTAAGTTACATAGAAAACAATTTGGGGGAGCGGGTTTGGCACGAGTTGTTGATATGTTTCCCCTGGTGCCTCAGGTGCCCATGATCAATTTCCAAGCCCCTTTCCCTGGGTGCATGCATGTATACCTATGGCAAAAACCAACATAGAAATATATTTAAAAAAAAGTCTACTATTAATTTATAAACAGTTTATACTCAGTATACCATATTTTTTCCCTAGAAAAGAAGGTTTACCATATTTTCATAATTGTTTAATGAGTAGTTGACATCAAGTTTAAGCAAAACCAATTTGATTGAACATAATGTTTATGCTATGTCAATGTAAAAAATGGGGTTTATAGTTAGTATGCTATATATTTAGAGTTAATTAATAGCTAGTTGACATAAAGTGGAACTAAAACAAAATTTAATGCCCTATACCATTAACGTTAACTGGGAAATAATTCCAAAAAAATACAACAAGTTTACAATAATTTTTATAGCAAATTTACAACTATTTTCAATCAAGTTAAAATAAAATCAAAGTTATCAAAGTTATTTTTAACTTGATCGGAAATAGTTATAAATAGTTGTAAACAAAATCAAAGTGATTCTTCTTGTTAAATATATATATATATATATATATATATATATATATATATATATATTAACACTCAATATTTAAATAAACAAGAAAATCATAATAAATTAAACATACACAAAATATAAAAGTGATGTTTTTATCAGTTTATATTATGTTTACTTAAGTTGATATTTACTTTCAAATTAGATTATATTATCCTTACATCAAATGTTAAGCTCATAAATTTAAAGTTTTTTTTTACAACAAAGCAAAACACGATAATTCGGAGATTAATTCACAATAATTCATAATTCATAATGCTTATCTAATGTAAAACAATAATGTCTAATAGCCAAAATTAGATACATATTAATTCATTAAACAATTTAGCTATGAATATTTTTTCTTAGGTTGCCACATAATAAAAAATGAAAAATTAATTACGCCACACTAGCGCAACAAGAAGCATCAACTTTGATATATTTTATAGATATATTATTATTATTATTATTATTATTATTATTATTTTGAAAGGTTTAAGGATTACTAATTAAAATTCGTAAATCTATTTACTACTTTCTAAGTTCTACTTTTTATTTTTTTTCCCAAAATTCTAAGTTCTACTAAGTTTGCCCACAGTGAAACACACGTTTTCAATAGAGTAGTTCAACTTTCTAGGAAGAAAAATTTCCGTAAGTTTAGTGTTTCTTTGGAGAAATTTCATGCAATTAGAAAATTCAACTTCCTTCCATGAGAATAACTTCCCTCTCCATCCCAAGTAACTGCACATCCTTAGTTATAATTGTCGATAATATCTATTTTATCATTTTCTTTGTATTTAAAAATATT
>CATIWJ010485722.1:0-12897 GCA_949640765.1 Croton laevigatus | reverse complement strand
TACATTAATAGAATAATAAATTAAATTTTTAATTGAAATATATTTTTAAAATTTATTTATTAAGTTTTTTAATTATTTAAAGTTTGGTGTTAATTAATATTAATTTTTAAAATATTTATAGAATGGAGAGTGTAATACACTTTCTTAAAATGAGAGTGTGATTACTTTTTGAGTGAGGTAGCTATGTTTACATTATTAATTGATCAAGTTACCTTTTTGGCTATAATTTACTAATTTTTACATTGTTTTATGCAATAATACTCTTTTCTAAATTATTTTTATTTGTGAAACCAATTCCCTCACACCCCCCAAAAGGTAAAGGGTCTTAGTTCGAAAATTAAAGGTTTTCCAACTACATTGCCTACCAAGTTCCTCACTGCAAGAAAAGTTCTTAGAAAATGAGGTTTTAAGCTAATTCTCTCTTTAGAATTTAAGACAGACGGCACTCATCAAACATAATTTTTTTTTGTTTTTTTTTTGCCTTTCCATCTCTCTTTCTTTTCCTTTCCTTCTAGAATTTTTTGCCCTTTTCCTTCCCTTCAAACCGCGGAGAATGAGTGTGTCTTTCTAATGGAGTCTTCTACGAACTTAGTCTTAGGGGTGTTCATGATCGGTTCGGTGAACCGAACCGAACCGATAGTCAAGAACCGAGTAAAAATGAAAACCGATAGTGTAGAACCGTAACCGAACCGACAACTTCAAAAACCAAGCCGAACCAAACCGATATTTTCGGTTCGGTTCAGTTAGGTTCAACATAAAAACCAAAATTAGGAAAATGGTTTAGGGTTAAAATTAGGTTTGTTTGTGTTTTTAAATCGAACCAAAATGACATCAGTTTTTAAACGGTCGGTTCGATTCTGGAAAGGCGACAACCGATAACCGAACCGATAATTTTGATTCGGTTCGATTTTGAGCTGATAATAACCGAAAACCGAAAATAACTGAAATTTAGATTCGGTTTTTAGTTGGCGGTTTTTTTGAACACTCCTACTTAGTCTAGTTTGTTAAAATAACCGAAGAGAGAGAATTTAGTATTTATCTGAGTGAAGGAATATGAAGATGACTATTTTATGTGTGGGGTGCTCATGACTCATTTACATTTTTTTAACCAAATTATGACTCATTTACTTTTCCTCTTTGTCGAGCTGATTTTTTAATTATTTCTGGTCAGGGAGTACAGAAGAGGACGTCAACTGGCTTCATTTTAATAGGACTGTGTCTTCATTTTTATTGTTTCATGCAAGTGTTATATAGTTAGAGTTGTTTTAAATTCAATTCAAAGTTGTTTAAACATTTTGTGCACGTTCGGTTTATTATTATTTTTTTGGATGATGCTACTATGCAAACCTCCTCGTATGTGGTCCTCATACGCGGACAATTTTTTATTTTTTTTAGAATATTATTAAAAATAAAATTATAGATTATCTATATTTAGTTTTAAAATTAATTTTAATGGATCACAGTTTACATATTTGACTCTATTTAAAAAATATCACATAAAAAAATAAAATCATTAAAACTGTTAAACTTAAAAAAATAAAATCATTGAAACTGTTAAACTTAACGATTCTAATTATTTTATATGATCTTTTAAAATAGAGTCAAATATGAAATTTTTTTTTTTTGAATGAAAAAAAAAAAATGATTTCGAAATTAAATACAAACAAGTTATGATTTTAGTTTTTTTAAAAAAAATAAAAAAGAAGTCATACTCATATAAGGACAAACTTATACAGACTCACTCTTATTTTTTTAATGTTACATTCCGTTTATGGATTCAAAACCATCAGTCAAACAAACGTAATAGTTTTTCATTTCATTTTTTTTTTTTTATAAATTTTTCTACGCTGACAAAGGTAGAGAAAAGAAAATAGAAGAAGACTATGAAGAGCTTGGAGAAGGCAACGTTGAATTGTAATCATCATTGCAGTAATCGGAAATTAGTGAATTTTAAGCATATGGAGTAGCTCCACCTTCTTTAAAATCCGGCCACCAATCAATCTAAGGGTTAACCTAACACACCCTTAAAAAATTAAACTATTTAAGAGTAAATTTATCTATCTATTTTTATTTTCATTTATTTATTTTTTGAAAAGAGCCTACGCATATTATTACCTCACATAATACTACATCCATTTTTCTCATTTCTTTATACCCTATATAAATATCAAAAAATCACCAATACCAATACATAAATAATAATAAACAATTACTAATCATTTACATCACTTACTTTTTCACCAATACCAATAAAGAAATAATAATAAACAATTATAAAATTTACTATAAATGGAAATATAAACAGTCCAAAAATACACCCAAAAAAATGAAATGTAAATAAATTACAAAGACAAAGGTAGTAAAAATCAACCAAACTATTAGAGATAAACTCCCGTACATGAAAGCAAGTATCAAAGAAGGAAGCTTTAGCTAACTTATAAACCCCTTTCGCTAGCTTGCCAATAAATCCAACTGACCTGATAGCATCCACAAGGGCAAAATCATTTTTTGCCCCATGTACTATTGTGCTTTGGGACTTTTAGCCCTTGAGTATTCTAGTGGGCACTTTTAGCCCATGTACTACCAAATAAAGGTACTTCAGGTCCCTTTGGCCGGCTGGCCGTTTGACCCATTTTTTTCCGGCGACAAACCTTGCAAATGAGTATACCAAATTGAAGCTCTCGATGTAAAGATTCCAAATTTAGTCTCATATCTATTGTCCAACCACCGGAATATCTCATTTTATGTGTTTAAAGTTTTGAAGAAAAAACTTTAAACATGTAAAACGAGGTCTTCCGGTGGTTGGATGACAAATATGAGACCGGATTTGAAATCCTTACATCAAGGGCTTCAATTTGGTATATTCATTTGCAAGGTTTGTCGCCGGAAAAAATGGCCGACCGGCCGGAAGGGCCTAAAGTATCTTTATTTAATAGGACATGGACTAAAAGTATCCACTAGTATATTTAGGAGCTAAAAGTCCCAAAGCATCATAGTATAGGGGACAAAAAATGATTTTGGCCCATCCACAATAGTGCATACCCATTATATGAGCTCAAGATTAAATTGTGCTCAACTAGATGAGATTTAAAAAGTGAAATAAGATTCAATATATCGTTGTCACATATAACAACAATTATTTTTAAATTTTATAATTTTTTGTATACTTAAATTAATGATTTTTAAAGAACTAAATTTATAGTGTGAGACCACTAAATGAAATTAAGATTCATTATTAGATGGCAAAATCTCAATTTTTCATTAATCTCATGTGACACACTTTTTCAAAGATAGTGCCCACAAAATAAGATTAAGTATCTCAACCATTGTGGATGCTCCATCATCAAGTCTAGAAGTTAAAAAATGAGATGATTATAGTCCAAAATGATAGAACTTGAAAAAAGTCTAAAGTTTTGCTAGATAAAGCAAAGAACACAAGTTTGGAATCCACAAAAATACAACCATTCCCCATCATGTGCCGAATAATAAATTTTAAAGTTCATCGGAGAGCAAGGTCTTAAAAGACTCTAGCCTCGAACTCCTCGTCATAGTAACTAGAAATTGATGGTCTAATATAATTCCAATTCAAATTCCATTTATTCAAAATAGGATTAGGTTTTTTAAAAACTAGCTAAAACATCTATAGGAATTTTTAAAATTTAAAAATAATTTAATTATATATCCTTGCTAGTGAGGAAGAAACGTTTTTCTACATCAACCTCTCTTGTAGACAAAAGTCTTGTACCATTTATCATGGATTTGGAATAATCCATAACTGTGGTGGATCAATCCTACTTTCATCAAACTTAAAAAAATGGTTTGACAGTCTCATCTTGAAGGCTAAACTTGCTAAGATCATGTCCTCCATAGAAGTGATAAGCTACATCTTCATTCATCTCCTCCCAATTATCATCTGTAAAGTAAATACAGTTTTTTTCTAATCTTAAAAATCTCTCACTTAAAACTGAGATTGAATGATTCACCACCCCAATAAACAAAATGTCTCATTCTCAGCAATCACCCTAATTACAAAACAGAACTCCCCACATGATTCCACTACATATTTTTTAGCAAAGAGCAAGGTTTTATATACTTCTATAGCTTATGTTAATGTTGTTCCCGATGAGGCATGAATTACCTTACTGTCCTGACAGAATACTTTTTTGTCTTCAAGAGTGAAAATACAACGGGAGTTTTGTTTGGTCTGGTCTACCAGGGGCAGGGAGAAGAAGCTATGGTGGTTTAGAGAATGGAATGAAATTTGAAAAAGCGATGAAAGATTCAGCAATGGAATTCCAAGAAGAGCAGACTAATTTGAAACGAAGATTTTCAATGAAGGAAAGCTTTGAAAGTATAAAATCAAGGTCAGAATGAAGTTGAGACCAATCATGCTTAGGAGACTATAAACTTTAGTGTGTATCGACATATTTGTGGTAAGTGATAGAAGAAGGAAGGTTTGCTGTGTTTAAATAGAATTACCAAATCCTATGCGGAATTGGATTAATCCTAACCGAAGGTCGAGTATTCTAGCCGGACCCTAATCCTAATTCTTTAATCAAAGGTTATGGCAATACATGATATACAATAAAGGTAAAATTAGTAGTACTTCCTACAAGGGATATACATACAATAACGGCAATAAACTAATTAATGATATTTAATATTTCAATTTTTATTTTCCAACCGTAGTAGTAGTAGTAATAGTAACTGGCGGTTAAACTAGTCTAAAAATTGAAAATTCCATCTCAAGAACATTAACTACCATCTCATAAATTTTAGTCATAGTTATTAGAATTTTACGATTTATGGTTCAACACATATTTTACCTCTATTAATACGAATACGAAAGCCCAAGAATATAACCTAGTGGTAAGGTACTTCTTTTCAAGGATTGAGGACCCGGATTCAAGGCTTATTCTAATTTTTTTCCCCAATTCTCCTATACTATATACTAGAGATAGGAGTATCTATGTTAAAAAAAAATACGAATACGAATTTATATGATGAATCGTTTTTACACTGATTCTATACGATTCAAAAGTGAATCTATATGATTCGATTCATCAACAATGCTAAAACTCCATATAAAGGGAATATAAAGTAAAGAAAAAATCCAACGCATATTGATGAAGAAGAAAAACACTTTAATAACTTATATATTTATTTCATTTCTTTTTCCACATTTTTTTTTTTCACATTCAAGGGTTTATCTAAAATTTCACTATAATTTTAATTTTATTATTTATTTTAAAGAATTTTGCATCAATGTATTTATAGTTTTTTAGTAATTATTTTATTACAAAATCTCAAAATATAATGCACTAATACTATTTGACTTAATTTTTTTTTTTTGTTTCAAGACTTATTTATACCTTCAAAATAAGTTATAAGTTTATTGCAAATCTTACCATATGATTCAATTTTCTGAATAAAAAAATATAGCTAATCTTAGTATTTTCCAGAAACGGTAAATTTTCAATCTTTTCTAATCCTTCAGCATCGTCAATCATCTAGGCATAAATATTTATGTCTCCACTGTTTTCCAAATTCTTTTCAGCTTCCCCAACTTTCAGAATATTCTCTAACCCATTAAGACATGCCTTAAAATCCTGGGATCAGGACAGACCAGGAGATCGCACAGGGGTTTTAAGCACCCTTGACTCACCAAATACCTATTATAAACCAATGGTAAATATTTGTCAAGCCAGAGAAAATGGAAGAACTAAAACGAGAGGTTCGAAAAGGTAGTAGTACAGATTAACAAGCAATACGTACTTAATCTGCTCATTAGTACCATGATAAGTAGCTTTTGAAATTGGCCTGGCAGCTTCATTCTTTATCCCAAACTCAGCATTAAGAAGCAAATTAACCAAGGGGGCAATTAAACCAACCTCAATTACAGCCTAAAATGATCCAGAAAATATATAGAATAAGACCATCTATCTAGGGAACTCAAATTTGAAGAGCAGAAGACAGCTCAACTCAATGTGTTCTTTCGAAAATTGGCAGAAGCCTAATATTTTACAAAAAAGGAACTACATGATCACATCACACAGCATAATTCATGAGCTTCACGGGCTGATTCACCTTGCTGGGCAGCATCACCAGGGTGTAATGTCTCATCCTTTTCCTCCAACCAATAGGTCTCAAGAACCTTGACTGCCTTCTCATAAATCTCGGTATTGTCATGACTCAGTAGATTTTCAATTTTATCTAATCCTTCAGCATCGTCAATCATTTGAGCGTACAAATTAACATCACCAGTATTTCCAAGATTCTTTTCGGCTTCCCCAACTTTGAGGATGTTCTCTAACCCTTCAAGACATACAGTCACAATCCTTGGATCAGGACAGACAAGGAGATCGCATAATGGCTTTGTGCGCCCTTGACTCACCAAGTACCTATTATAAATCAATGGTCAATGTTTGTCCGCCAGGGAAAATGAAAGAGGTTTAAACACATGCAGTTCAGAAAGGCAGTGATTTGCAATTTAACAAGTAATACATACTTAATTTGCTCATTAGTACCACCAGAAGTAGCATTTGAAATCGCCCAAGCAGCTTCTTTCTTTATATCAAACTCAGCACTAAGAAGCAAATTGACCAGGGGGCCAATCAAACCAGCCTCAATTACAGCCTATATAATCCAGAAAATATCTCAGGACAACCACATGTGGAACTCAAATTACAAGCAACAGATAAAGCTCAAGTGTTCTGTTGACAGGCACACAGACTAAGCTAGAGAGTGTATTAAATTTGTAAACCCTTTAAGATAAGAGGAGCCATCATATCAGATTGCTTAATGCTTGAATTTCACAAGTTGCCATAGCATTTCCTGAATTTGCTCCTTGTTTCCAGCTGTAATGTTGGAGATGGTCCATAAAGCTTCTCTCTTTATGCTCTTTTTATGATTTTGGTTCATGCTCTTTTTATGATTTTGGGTCAATAGATTTAGAAGATATGGAAGAGCGCCATAGCTGATATTTGATACCTCAGTTTGTCATAGCTGATATTTGATACCTTAGTTTGTCTTACTTTTTTTTTTTTTTCCCCCTTTAGTTACCCCCTTTGAACCTAGGACCTCTGGTCTCTTTACAAATATGTACAAAAATGCATGACCAAGATTACAATAAACATTTATCAAAATGTACAGGATATTAAAGTTTCTGAACCTTCTAAAGTAGAAACATTATAGCTAAACTTCCAAGTCAATCTGCAGTTTCCAAAGCATTGCAGTTCTTAGTCGACCTGCCCAATGACACGGAGCTCTTCATTTCCATCTGCAACAAAAACTGAAATGATTATTAATTGATCCGAATCTGAAGAATGGAACTATCAGATTAATATGTTTCCATGCAAATCTCACACTTTTGCTTGTTTATGTGCCTACTTTGTACTCCGATATTCCTCCTCCGCCTTTTCTGAGCGAAACATGGCTTGAACTTGTAACAGAGATCTCTCGACCCGCTCTTCAGCTTGTTTCTGGCTTCAACCCAATTATTCTCTGGATTACTTCCCTGTCTCCCATTTGTAGGATCAATACGACCGCGAATCACTTTTCTCTTCCAACTTTTCTCAAACACTCCCACAGACCATACTAACTTATCGCATTGTTTTCTTACTTCGTAACCCCGAAAAGCAGCCTGCAATATAATAATAATATGAATAAATTATTCATACCCTTGTGATCCATATTCTCAGATATCAATTATATAATAACCAAGAAGATGGCAAAAATGCTTAATTACTTGAATTTTAACACCTTGTTGGCGGATATTAAGGAATTCCTTTCTAATTTTCCATGTATGATACCTAGCAGCTACCATCTTTTTCCTTGTCTCGAGGTTGCGAAAGGCATGTTGAATCCTTGTTGCTGCTACCATACTTCGAGCTTTGTCCTCTGGATTTTCAAATTTAACTGGCATAGTATATAATTTCAGGGAGTTTTTTCTGAATGCAGCTTTTATGCCTGAAGCAGCATCAGCAGCTGTTTGATAGGCAGCTAAAGTATCCCTCAGATAGAGTTCTTCCTCGCTCAGATTTGTAGAGTTTACTGAGTCGGCTGTACTTGTTTGCGGTGAGCCACTTACTTTGCTGGCTATAGACATATCTTTCAAATGGTGTACTAAAGACTACTGAAAGGTAAGCTGCTAAGCCATTGTAACCAATAGCAGATGCAAGATCAGCAGCCGTGCATCCCCCAGGGTATTCTGTAGTGGGGTCTGTGACCAAGTTAGCCTTTTGCCCCTGCAGCTAAAAGAACTGCAACCATTTTCTCCCTGAACAAAAAATACCACTAGTTCAGATTGCTGCATTCATGGGGAATGTAAAAGATCAATACTGGTTTTAAATGGTTAAAAATGTGGACAGAAAAGTTAGGGAAGACTAAGGAAAAATCCAAGAGAGTCCACTTTGTTAGCTTCAAGAGTCAGAAAGCAATGCAGCTGACCTGCATTTGGTCATGTAGGGGTAAAGGACATTAAAGATAAGCAAGATATAGCACATGTCACATACCTTCCCTAATATACTGCCCAATGAAGAGCTGTCCATCCGTGTTTATCCCGAAAATCCAGCGATAAGCCTGACCGTGAAAATAAATACATGGCCCATGTATATCCAAGAATAGCACAGAGATGGATTACTCCTTGACTTTCAGAGCCTTGAATAACTCTCTCCAACAACCATACCTTTAGCATATTCTTCAAAGTGAGTTCAAATGGAACATCTTTTGCCTGTGCAAATGGAACTCTGCAGTCCTCAACTGACTTCATCAAGCATGCCCAACTATGGGCAATGTCAGAAGTTTTGTGGGCAAACTTCTTAGCCTTCTTCAGGGTAGCAGGTGGCACTTTACTGGTTAGAACATCAAGGGTTTTGGATGTAGAGAAAAGCAGATGAGCAAGTCTCATCTTAAGTTTCAACTCTTTCCACTTTGGTTTGTCCCTAGAGGAAACCACGAAATCAGGTTTCTCGTTTGAAGAAACTACAGTATCAGTGTGCAGAGATCGGTACTCAAATTTTAAAACTTGGCTTATGGGTTTGATGCCATCTAAGCTCAAAAACAAGTTTACAAATCCTGCAGAATGTGATGATACCCAACAGCGATACACCCCAGTTTGAACAATTTCTGCACGAATACATGTATCTCCGCACACACAAAAGAGATTAAATTTTGTCAGGTGTAGATATTGTTCATTGAAGCAACCAGTTATTACAATCTGCATTAAGGGGGAGAAAAAAAGGAATATAGTATTCAAATAGAATAGCCATTGTTCATGAACAGAAAGAACAATTTATGGTATCCCAAGCAAGAAGGATATTGACACATCTAAACTAACTTTGGAACTTTATACAGCCTATTTACAGGATCACTTTTAAACCACAAGAAACAAACAGGTTTGCTATACCATAATATAGCCACAGGTAACCGTCAGTGAAAAACAAAAGAAGTTTGTAACAGGTAACTATCACTTTGCATACGTTCGAAAATACTGATGTTAGACAACTACACTTTCAAAGTTTATTACCTTTTTTCATATTTCTTTAGCACTTAGTAGAATTTTCAATACACATGATCTCCATTAATTCCAATAGATTAACAAGCATCAATTCTATAATAGATACCCTTAATAAAATAGCGAGGGAGAGAGGAAAAGAACCTTAGTTGTTTCAGTTGAAAAGGCCCACAAGTGGGAGATTTCATTGATGACAAATAGTTGTTGAGGAACAGAAGATGGAACTAAAGAGTCAAGTACAAGATTGCTGACTTGGGACATGTTCATCCACTTTTCAAAACTACCCTGCATTTGCAATTGCAACATGTTCCGCTGTGCATTTGAATGTATCCGGATCCTTATTGATTGACTATAAGCATCGTCCAGATTATCTAAGTGAGCATTCTTGCTTCTTGAAATATGATCAGTTAAGTTATTCACAGGCCGATTTTCAGCTGGAAGAGAAGTACCCTGCAAAACTAACATTATAATCAAGTAAACAGAAAGGCAATTTGGTTCAAGTTAATTGCATTTGTTGGGTTGGAGTCCTAATTGACTTGAATTCAAACAAATTAGCAATAAGAATTTGTTAGTACAAAGAAAAATCGGTCTCAGAACTGACTGAGAATGATTCTACTTAGAACTTACATGAATCATGGACCCATTTTCTGCAATTTGATTCTGTTGATCAAAACCCACAATTCCATCTGAAAGCAGCTACGAAAACATTAATGATTTCATATTGAACTATGGAGATTGAAGCAAATGACATAAAAGATAAAACAACTTTTTGAATCATCTGACCATTTCGAAATTCCAGTTGGAAGAACATCTGAGAGTTCATGTCATCAGTTATCTTGCAGCTGGCAACCGAACTACAAGTATCCAAGCTAGCTCCATCCCTACGAGCAGGGTAATTATTAACATCAACATTAACGTCATCAATATTCTTGTAATTGGCAACGGAACTGCAAGTATTAATGCTCAATTCTTCATTAGACACAGAAACATCGTCATCGCCATTGTTGTGGGCAGAGCTAGAAGAAGAGGTAGATAAATAATTAGGTATCGAATTTGACTCGGATGGGTCAAATGCCCAAAACTCCATTTCCCCCAATACTTTTTTTCTCGCTTTCGTTCAATTTAACATTCTTCTATCGTGTTTCTTCTGCAGCTATGGCTTCTTCTCTTCTATAAAAACAGTTACAGGAGGAACAGGTAAATTACAGAAAAATTCAAGACGCCAAAAACTCATCATATAACTGAAGTGAATTCCGCGAATACGGTCAGAACACGGAGGAAGACAGACGAAGAACACGCTCTCGAACGAAAGAGACAGGTAGAGCTTTCAAACTTATATCACATTCGAAAACATAGAAAGCATATGTTTTGTGTCGTCTACTCGCGGGAAGTCCAAGTGAAATAAATGACTGATTATTTCTTGAATGAAGTTTTAAGGACCCACGAATCTGCTTTACAGTTTTTATTTTATTTATTTTCAGAATGAATGAAATGAACCAAGACAAAGAGAAACGACCTTTTTGACCTACGTTATGGGGAATTACAAAAAAAATTGTTTTAAGATGAGTAATGTTTTTTGGTTCCGCCGGAACCAGGTGATGGGCTTGGCTACATCTGTTGGTAATATAATATTACCATATTCTATTTTAGAATAATTATAATGAAATTTACAAAAAAAAACTCTCTATATATTTCAGTGAAATAAATAAAAATTTTCTTATTTATCAGATATTATATAAAAATCTTTCTGTTTTATTTTTTCGTTAATATTTTTCTCCCTCTGTCTATTTTGTGCTGTTAAAATAACAATTAAAGGACTAAAATGTAATTTTACAAACTATTTTAAAAAATCTGAAGAAATGAAGGACTCATTGGCAATTTTCCTTCTTCTTCTTCCTTAGCACACCAACACCCCCACCCCCATCACCGCCATAATCGCCACCATCACCCCCGCCACAACCACTGTCCTCTTTCCTTCCTCCCCTTCTGTTTAATCTTCTTCACTGTCCGGCAGCCACAACAGAGAGAGAGAGAATAGAGAGAGAGAGAGAGAGAGAGAGAGAGAGAGAGAGAGAGAGAGAGAGAGAGCGGAGAGAGAGAGAGAGTGAGGCGAACATAAGGTTTACATTAGACCTCCTACAAGGAAGGAGAGAAGAAGTACGAGTTAGCATTGCCGCATATCAACAGTTGGCCACCAAATTCCGTAATATGTGAGTAAAGGAAAAGCACATCAAGAAAGGAGATCAAGTTTGGCAAAAGCTGAGTTTGCGAAAATGTGTAAAAGTGTCAATCGTTGACACTGCCGACGCCATAGCAGAGGCAGCTGCAAGGAAACAGAAACCGTGTAACACCCCTTAATCTAATTATTTTCAAGCCGAGCTAAGTATACCACAATTAATGCTATATGATATACATAGCATTATTTACAATTGACTAAAATAAAAATTTACAATTAATTACTGTGCTAAATATAGAATTTCCATTTTCTTGATCCAACTGTCTCCTAGCTTTTTGGCTTCATTTCACAGCATATGCCTTTCTAATGTTTATGGTGGACTGATCTCTTCTCGACTGATTTGAATTTCTTGGTGTCTTTCCGTTACCTACAAGTTTAGCATACATTAAACTTGCTGAGCTACTAGCTCAGTGGGTACTTTATACTTATTTAACATTAATTCGCATTCCAATTTTATGAATAAATCACACATAGCAAACAATTGCAGCATTTATCACAGTAGCACAGAATTTTCAAATCATATTTGCACAGCATATTTATTTAAATATAATTAAACAAGCATAAAGTACCAAACCTGATTTTTGTCGCTACGCTCTTCCTTCTCCTACGTGTCGTTGTCTCGAGCTAAAATCTGCAAGCTTCTATTTTGGAAATTCACAATTTCCATTAATATCTTATAAATTTAATTTGAGTTGTGCTCCTATTCTCGTCTGGTCACTTGTCTCCCCTCTCTCTTCTCTACTCCTCTTCCTGTAAACCACTTATGTATATATATATATATATAGACACACACACACACTTTTTTTTAGTTTACTTGTAGGAGTTGTAAACTCCTTTCATTTTCATATTGCCATTTGTGCCATGTGTTGGCATATTCACCCTCACGCCATAACTCTTCCTTTCCTTTCATTCATTTGTTTGCTTCTCAATTCTTCTTTAATTTATATCATCATTATCATTATTATTATCATTATTATTATTATCCTCACTCTTCTAATCTCTCCTAATCCATACGTATCATTATTATTATTATTATTATTACCACCTTCTCTACTTTTTTATCTTCTTTTGCTTCCATTTGTACCAACTTATTATTACTATTATTATTACCTTTACTATCTATTTATCCCTTCCTCTTTCTTTCTTG
>CATIWJ010485689.1:0-11465 GCA_949640765.1 Croton laevigatus | reverse complement strand
CGCTTGTTATTCGGTTGGTAATTCGAGCGCCAAACATTCGCGCCTATTTTAACAAGCGAAATTTCGTCGGTTGGTAAACGCTTGTAATTTTCCGTTGGTAATCGGTTGGAAATCGGTTGCAATTAATTTTATTCAATTTTGCCAAATTTTAGTTGCTATTCCGTTGTTAATCGCTTGCTAAATACCAACCGAAATTATTCGCTTGTTAATCAGTTGCTATTTACCAACCGAAATAATTCCCTTGGAAAAATCGGTTGCTATTTTTTAATTTTCTTGTAGTGATATATATATATATGCTTGTTTGGCAATAGTTTTTAAAGTAGTTTTACGTGTTTTAATCGGTAAAAATACGAAAACTTATTTTTTATAGCGATCAGCAGAATAGTTTTTAAAGTAGTTTTTAGCTCTTTAAGTAGTTTTTTTATTAAATTAAAAGTTAATCCTTTTATGTTTTAGCATCTTGTAAACACTTAACAAATTTTTTTTTTTTTGAATAGAAGTTCTGCGTCTAGCGTATATTATTCATATCATAATGTAAGGCTTCATACAGAAAAGAAGGAGGGCATACCCCCCATGAACAACCAAACATAGAACCAGCCGCTTTAGCAATGGTATGAGCAACATGATTCGCTGATCGTTTAACAAAAGAGCAGGAAACTCTATCTAGCTCCTTAAGAAGAGCAATACAATCATCAACAAGCATTAAAAAATAAGAACTAGTTCTTTTTTTTGCTTTTATAGCTTGAATCCAAACCAAGCAATCGGTTTCAACACAAATCGGGAAAAAGTCCAAGGACTTCAACCAGCTTAAAGCTTCCCGAAAACACAATACTTCCCCTATCGTTGGGTCATTTAATCCCTTCAATATAGCTAACCTCCCAGCACAACACAAACCCAAATCATTTCTTACAATCATACCCAACCCGAAGCTACCATCTGGTTGTAGAGAAACATCAATATTACATTTAAATTGGCCAAAAACAGGAGCTGTCCATGTAACCTGGAAAGGAGGTTGCTGTAACTGACTTGTCCTTTCCTTCCGTGCCTGCTGCCACTCTTGTAAGACCCACCGTGCTCTTGACAAAACATACCAGCAATCAGAACTCTTTTGATTCCACATCATATCGTTCCTACTTGTCCATAAGCTCCATAGAATCATAAACATTTCTTCCGGTTCCTTCACTGTGAACTGCTGCAAAACTGAAGATAACCACGATCTCATACTTTCCACCGACTGCCACCCTACATTAGACAACAACCAGACCTCCTTTGCCTTCAAACAATCATGCAAAATATGAATATCAGTTTCTGGTTCAGCTGCACATACCGGACAAGAAATAGGCACATCCACATGTCGATAACAAAGGTTTGAGTTACACGGCAGTGTGTGTCTCAAAATCCTCCATACAAAAAGCTGAATCTTTCTTGGCACATGAACTTTCCACAACTTTTCCCACGGAAAATCTGGAACAGAATGTTGATGATTAATAACCTCCATTGCTAATCGATAACCCTCCTCAACTGTATATTGTCTATCTCGAGTCGTTCTCCAAAACCAATCATCACATCTATTTGTCAATGACAAGGGAATTTGCAGTATACATTCAACATCTCGCTCCTGAAACAAATTCCTTAATAAAGTATGATTCCACTTCCCACCAAAAATTAAATCCGCAACCATCACACACTCCTCCCGATTCTCATTCTCAGTCTATATATACAGCTGTTCCACATCCAGCAGCCATGGGTCAGTCCATATATTAATGGAAGCCCCGTTGCCAACTCTTCGTCTACACCCTTCTCGCAAAACTGGCCTTGAAGCAATAATGGCCCTCCAAATTTGGCTAGGATTATGACCCAACTCAGCCTCAAAGAAAGAGCAATCCCGAAAATATCTAGCTTTCAACACCCTCGATGCTAACGAATGTGGTTGCTTCAATAACCTCCACCCCTGTTTCGCAAGCAAAGCCAAATTAAACTGGTGTAGATCACGATATCCTAAACCCCCTTGAACCTGTGGTATAGCCATTCTAGACCAACGCATCCATTTGATCCCTTTACGATCAGACAAACCAGACTCCTAGAAAAAAACACTCATCATTGTTTCAAACTCTTTACAAATCTCCATAGGCAATAAAAAGAGACTCATTAGATAATTCGGCATAGCTTGGGCAACTGTACGTAAGAGAATATCTTTCCCTGCCTTAGATAACAACTTGGACTTCCAACTGGTAAGCCGCTTTTCAACCTTTTCCACCACATATTGGAAAACTAGCTTTTTATTCCTTCCAAGAATGGAAGGCATACTAAGATAATTCCCATGATTGTCAACCTCCTTCACCCCCAAAATATGACACAACGTAGCTTGTTCGTCATCGCAGATATTTGGAGTAAACATCACTGACGATTTGTCCAAACTGACCCTCTGCCCCGACGCTTTCTCATATTCAACTAAGGAATTCTTTAATTTAGTTGTCTCAGCCAATGAAGCTCTTGTAAAGTAAAGAGCATCATCAGCGAAAAAAAGATGAGAAATCGGCACTGCCCCCCTTGCACCCTTTGCTCCATGAATCCGTCCCCTACCTTGCAAAGCCGACAACCTTGCAGACAAACCTTCAGCACATATTATAAACAGGTATGGGGACAAAGGATCTCCTTGCCGCAACCCTCTACTAAGAATAACAGGACCGAATTCTTCTCCTCCTCGTAGGAAAAAATATTTAACCGACCTCACTATCTTCATGATTTTATCAACCCAGACTTCGGCAAAACCCAACTTCAACAAAATAGCCTGCAGGTATTGCCATTCAACACGGTCATAAGCTTTTACCATATCCGTCTTCAGTGCCAACAAACCCTTAGCACCTTGTGTCTTCCTCTTCAAAGAATAAAAAACTTCATATGCAACAATGATATTATCTGTAATCAAGCGATTAGGGATGAATGCACTCTGCGACTCAGAAACTACAAAGGATAACACCTCTTTCAAACGGTTTGCAATAGCTTTACATACAATACAATCAATCACATTACTCAGAGAAATAGGCCTTAGGTCTTGTACCTTCTCAGATTTCACTTTTTTTGGAATTAAAACAATATTTGTTCGATTGGTACCAGGTAAATCCCCATCACCATTTAAAAATTCCAAACATCCGGCCACAATTGCATCGCCAATAATTTCCCAATAGAACTGGAAGAAACCCGGATTGAGGCCATCCGGTCCTGGTGACTTGTCTGGATGCATAGAGAACAAAGCATTCCGAATCTCATCCTGAGAATATGGCTGAAGCAAAAACTGATTCTGGTCAGTTGAAATTCTGTGTTTCACAAATGGAAGAATACCTTGCATATCTCCCTGATTAGAGGAAAAAAGAGAGGTATAAAAATCCACAATTACATCAGACAAACCTGTTTCCCATGTAACCCACTGGCCTTACTCATTCCTTAGTTGCATCACAAAATTCTTCCGAAACCGATTGGACGCAAACTTATGGATTTACCTGGAATTGGAATCACCACCCCCTAACCAATGTTGTTTAGCCCATTGTTTCCAATAACACTCATTTTGCAGAAGCAAACTACTATATATAAGCTCAGCCTCTTTTAAATCAGTAAGACACATATATGGTTGCCTATGAAGAAAAGAAAGCTGCTGCCTTACCTCCTTCAACCGCTTTCGAAAGTCTGAATGATGATTTCTGGACCAAAAAACAAGTTTTTGTACACAGCCATGAATTTTGTCTTGCAATTGCATATCTCTTGAGCCTTGCCACCCATCAACCACCACTGATTTACAATCTACTTCATGGAACCAAGAGTTTTCGAAACAAAATTGTTTCCTCACAAACCGATGAAGTTGCACACTAAGACGTAGAAAAATAGGCAAATGGTATGAGGCATCCATCTCTAATACATAAAGCTTTGCCAACTGAATTCTGTCCTCCACGAGTTAGTTGCAACAACACGAGTTAGTTGCAACAACACGATCTAGTCGTGACCTTACAAAAACGGAATCTCTCCTATTAGTCCATGTAAACCGCGGTCCATCATACCCCAAATACTGCAACTGACAACTTTCTAAAGTTGCTCGAAACCCATTGATTAAACCACGAGGTTGCATATCTCCCCCCTGTTTCTCTGAAGGCCATAAAATATCATTGAAGTCACCTATCACACACCACGGATTAGTAGCCTTATGAACCAACGACTTTAAGAGTTCCCACCCTTGCCGACGATCAGACCGTTGAGGATACCCATAAAAACCTGTTAACCTCCATGGAACCATACCCTCAATATTGACCTGTGATGACTTGAATAACTAATTAGCCGAGCCATCGACTTCTCCTTCCAAAATAATGCCGACCCCCCACTTAGACCCAATGGATCCACTTCAAAACAACCTTGGAAGCCCAAAGACTTCTTTAACCGAAATATTTTTTGTTTTTTTATTTTTGTTTCCATAAGAAAAATAAAATTGGGCTTATTGGTTTGGATCAAGTCTTATAAAGCACGTACTGCTTGCGGTGAGCCCACCGCAACAGTTCCAGCTTAAAGTACTCATTGGTCCAAGCAGGCCTGGAAACCAGAGCCCGCCTCTACATCCTTTTTTGAATTTCTCGCAAAAATAATAGGAACGTTATCCACACAATCACCATCCAAAACCGGATCTTCCTCCTCTATCCTCCTACATTTCTGTTTAGATACCAGGATAGAGTCCGCCTCATCTTGAACTCTATCTTTATCCATATCGTGATCAAAATTCATCCGATCAAAATTTGAATTTTGAATTTGAGTAGAGGCTCCGGCTACGTGCTCCGTTGCTTAACCCCCCTCATGACCTAGTTGTTCCGCCACCCCTTTACCACGGCCATCCTTGCCCCCTTCAACCTTTGCCAACAATTCACTCTCAGACTTTAACCACCACGCTCCTACATTTGTTACCCGGTAAGTATCAGCTTTCAACCAAGGATCCCAAAGAAACTTGTCCCTTGGAAAGTTAGGCATATCATATAGCACCCGACAAAAACGATCCGTATGCCCAATGATCCCACAGCAATAGCAAAAAACATTCAACTGTTCGTACTT
The DNA here is from genome assembly GCA_949640765.1 of Croton laevigatus. Lineage (NCBI taxonomy): Eukaryota > Viridiplantae > Streptophyta > Magnoliopsida > Malpighiales > Euphorbiaceae > Croton > Croton laevigatus. The sequence continues at coordinate 6,380 of CATIWJ010485689.1, read as the reverse complement.
GAAACTTACACTCACCCATTCAGATCTTGGTTTTTTAACCTGCAATGTCCTCTTAAGAGGTTTACGCACATCCATTCTAACTCGCACCCTCATGTACTCCCTCCATGTTTTCATAAAATTCTTTGGGTCAGACTCCAAAAAATGCCCCACATGATTACCGAAGTCCACAACATACTTTTCTGACATAAAACTAGATGGAAAATTATGAACTTGCACCCACATATCAAGAGTAGTCAGCTCTACCTTTTTTGGGTCCTCATTCGATTGTAATTCATGAAGCAACAATGGAACCTGTTGATAATTCCATGGTGCTCCCTTCAGAATACGCTCAACGTCTAACTGGTGAAAAAACTGAAAGATATACGCATTATTCCCAAGCTCCTTCACAATGACCCCCTTTACAGGACGCCATACACTTGCCATTATTTGACGAAAAATCTGAAAATTTATAGATTTATCAGTCAATAGCCTTCCAACCACACAGTATTGCCAATCAGTCAAAACACCTCCTCTTCATGACCCTCATCTTCCTCAACATATTCCATCCTATCCTCCTCAACTCCCATATTTAACCTTCGATATAATTCAGCCAAATCTTCCTCTCACCTTCCGCCATTTCAAACAATAAGGGGAAAGAAGAAAAAAAAGAAAAGAAATAACAATCTAGACAAAAGCATAATAAAAGAAAAGAAAAAACTTGTTATGAAAACAAGAGAGCAAAGACTCTCGACTTAGCGAGAGAGTTTTTTTTAATACACCAATCTTATTAGGAAAAAAAAATGGATAAGAAAAAGTATTTAAGACAATACATATCAAAAGAATTATTAACAAATTATTCAAACAGTTAATTTTATATTTTTAGTTTAATTATATTTAGATAATATATAGTAAAAAAATTATTTAACTGATTGTAATTAGGAAAGTTGTATTATAGTTTTTATATTAGTGGAATCCAAAATGATTGTAAGTAATGAATTTTGTTCAATCTTAAAAGTAAGTATTGGTATTGAAATGGTGAAATTGATGAAATAAAATGTTAAAATCGATGAATTACTAAATCTGTTCAAACTTTCAAATTTTAAAGCTATTTATCAATGATTTTGAAAGATGAAACAACTATTCGAAGCCAAACGTGGCTCAGAACTTCACTTGCAGCTTCATCTGAAAATATCTGGAAGATTTAGAAGTTCTTCTCATCGAACAAATCTGGACGTTGAAAGAAAAGAGAGATTGACAAAGCAACCTTCAAATATTTCCTTTCAGTTTTGATTTGCTTCTGTTTAGATTTGTTTTTGCGTTTTCGGTTTCCTTCGTTCGGTTGCTTCTGATTTGCCTCTGTTTTTATTGACATTATTATTCCTTCTTCTCTTCATCTGTACAATTTTCTTTTCTCCACAGCTGCTTGAAGAGTTGCTTTTCTGTTCAGCTTTCGATATGTTGTTTGTTTCAGTTTACAATGTGCTTTTGTTGCTTGGTTTGAGATAGTAGATCTAGTCGGAGAAGAAGGAGAAGAAAAAAACTGAAGAAGAAAAGGCGAAACTAAAAATGAAAGAAAAATAACAGAATGCATTTGGAAACTTGCATAAACCATATATTTGTTAAGAATGCATTTGTAAACCGATCATATACTTATTGAAAACTTGTTATAAACTAGCGCGTGTAAAACATTCTAGCTTGATTTTAATTGTGTTGTGGGTTTATTTAGTCCATGGAGTGGCATTATTGGCTAAATTTTCTATATAAATGATCTTAGTTTCTATAAATGGCCTTTGGAGATTTATTTTGCTCCTTCGGCAGTTTGGACTTTGCTTTTGGTTTGTGAGGCCGAATCAGTCACTCCTCCCAAAAATTTAGGCCAAACACATCCTAAACCCTTTGTACTATGAATTTTTATTTTTTTTGAAATTAAGCCCCTCATAATACTAATAGATTCATTAAACCCTCCAACTATTCACGTATAAGCCACAAGGCCCTTTTTACTCCATTTCAACACAGTGTGTCCTTTTTTTTTTTTTTAATATAAATGACGGACCAAATAACATTATGAGTGACATTATAGGGGGAAGCCCTCTCATTTACACTAAATAGATGCTGATAATGTGGTTGGCAAGAATCGAACTCGAGACCTCCATATTCTAAAACTTTCGTGGTAAGTAGAATGATAAATATGTCACACCCTAATTGACGAGTGTGTCTTTTATATACTCATAGAGATTGCATCATTAAAATTTCACTCACTTTGTCTCTCTCCTCCACTCATCTTCTTTCTCCCTTCATGTTTCTCTCTCCCTCCAAAGTACAGCAAACAATCTAAACTAGAAGAATCGTTTAGATTGTTTAGCTTGCTTTGAACATGATTTTAATACTATTTGAACTTATTTTTAATTTGTTGTTTTTTTATGGATTTATGGTTTTTTTTAGGTGTAGGATAATTTTTTTTGACTAAAATTGAGGTCATTTAGATGATTTGATTCTTATATATATATATATATATTTTTTTTTTTTTCTAATTTTCTAACTCTGAAAATCACTTGAATAAGTTTTAAACATATTTTAATTCTTAACATACTTTGACATTTATTTAATACACTTTAAACATATTTTTGAATTATGAATTTATTGGGTTTAGGCTTTGTTTAGGTGCTGAAATTTTTTTATTTTTTGATGTTTTGTTTTGATATTTTCTATTCTAAACATGCTTTGAATTGATTTTAAACATATTTTGAACAAAATATTTTAAAATATATTTTAAAATTTTCTTTATAACATACTTTGAATAATTATTTTAAATAATTTTTGCATATGTTTATTTATTTATTTGTCATTTTTATTTTTATTAATATTTTTTTTCAAATCTAGAAGAAAACAACAAATACATCAGGTTTATTTGATGATTTTGTAGATTTAATTGTATTATTTAATAATTTTTTGTAAGTAATTTTTTATTCAATTATTTGTAATATAAAAATATACATTCTTCCATTAATATAATTTAATATATTTTTTACTATAAATTATAAATTTCTAGTATTTATTGTTTATTATTATTTTTTAATAATATATGATATTAAATATTATAATATAAATTTAAAATTTTAAAATTTTATTTTTAAAAAATTATATTAATAGAATGATAAATTAATTTTTAAATTGAAATGTGTTTTAAAATTTAATTATTAAAATTTTTAATTATTTAATATATGGTGTTAATTAATATTAATTTTTAAAGTATTTATAGGATGTACATTCTCCCTAGATGAGAGTGGATTTCTTTTTTAAGTTTAATATGACTTAGTTAGCTAGTTTTGTCAATAAAATTTAAAAAATATAGCTAATTTTATCAATATTTATTTTTTTTATGGTAATAGGAAATATTATTAAAAATTAAAGAAAATAATACAGAAGTTTTTCAAAAAAGAAGAGATTACATAATAAGGAATTGATGAAGCTATTTCCTTCGCATAATGAGAAGATTAATAGCATCATAGAATAATATGTCCATTGCCTCTTGTGGGATAGAAGTCCACCAATGTATCTTTTGTCGAGTGAATGCGTGAGAAGCAAATAAATCAGCAGCTCTATTACCCTCATGGAAAATGTGAGTGATTCGAACCTGTATGTGATCTAAGGAGTCCAACATCGACTCCCAAGCAGTATGGACAGACCAAGGAATCGTGGCCAAGCGATTTTGAAGCAAGCGAGTCACCAGTAAAGAGTCTGTCTCAATCTAAATTGCGGGCAAATGTAACTCAACAACCTTTTGAATCGCAATGATAACTGCCCATAATTCTGCCTCGAAAGCAGTCATGACACCCAGTGGAGCTGAAAAAGCATGAAGCACACGCAATCTTTCATCTCTAAAAACCCCACCTGCAGCAGCCATACGTGGACAATCGTGGGCTGCACCATCAGTATTCACCTTGATCTAGCCAGAGGGAGGTAAGACCCATACGACTGGGATAGGAGGTCGTATTCGTTTGAGAATGCCTATCACCCCTAGTCGTTTCAAAATCATAAACTCACCCACAGTATTAAACATATGACCAATAACATGTAGTTCAGTTTCTTTGATGACCATACAGATTTGTCTAACAATTGTAGGTAGTGAACAAGGGATCCTATCATGACGGGTAGAATTCCTGAAGAACCAGATTCTCCAAAGAACCTTATGAAAACCTACTTTAAAAAGTACAAGAACTTGAGGAGAGACAGAGGCTGCACAAATATGGCTGTATATATCCAGCACAGAACAGTGGTTGTATCTCATATCAAACAGAGCAAACAAAGCGGTCCATAGCACCTTAGCATATATAAACTTGTCATAAATTTATATATAATTAATAAAATTTTGGTAATTTGAAATATCATAAAATCAATGTAAACTAGTTGAAAACCTATAGTCAACTATCTTGTGCAGCTCACGCATACCTTATATTTTTAAACCTGATGAATCACATATTTTGTTCCATTAACACCGTCTTAGTTTGTCCTTCTCTTCTTCACACCTAAAATTTCTAATTAAAATCTCTTATAAAGTTAGAAGAGACAAATTATATTGGTAGAGCAACTTAACCTCCTTAAGAAGAAATAGAAGAAGAAGAGGCGATTCAGATAGTCAACTATTTTCTTCAAAATATTTATTGATTGATCTTTTTCTCTCATCTTCATTTTTCAGTTCTGATGAATTAATTTGTTTTTAAAGAGCAAAAAGTAAAAAACAAGAGAAAGAAAAAGAGCTTCCATGGTGGTTAGAATTCTGTAAATGGGGCTTTTAATGAATAATGCACAAAAATTATTATTACACACATTGGTTTGTTTTTTAAATAATAATTATAACAAAGGAAATTATATTTTTCATTAGTCTTTTTTACAAAATAATTATGAACGAGGCCGCATTTTTATTTATTATTTACTTTTGTTTGCAATAGTTTATTATTGTTTTAAATTTGGTTACATTTACTTGTTTTGTTTGCCCTTGTTTAATATTGTTTTTAATTTGTTTACCCTTGTTTATTTGTTTATATACTCTCTCCGTTCTTTTTATTTGTCCAAATTTTCTTATATGGTAAGTTTTGAGGTAGTGAAAAGAGGGAAAAGTCTTATTTACCCTTGATAGTGATTGATTGTTGAATTAAATAATGGGTAGTTTTTTAGGTGTTAAATTAAAAAATGAATACTTTTTGAGTTAGTAGAGATGTTTTTTGAGTTAGTGGGGAACACAAAGTGGCAGTGATGTGACAATTGTCTGACTTTTAGTTAAGAATTAAATTTTAGCATTAGGAATGTACTAGCCGGATTTTTAAAGTCGTGGGCAACTAAGATAATATGTGGGCAGATTTAAGTGTCGAGAAATGAAAAATGGCCACAAGTCATTAAACTTGCTAACAACTATAGCAGACAATGGTATATATGTGGCCACAAGTAATTAAATTTGGTAACAGCTATCTACTACATATGGGTAAATAACTGAGCACAAGTAATTAAATTTTCTAATAACTATAGCAGAGATGGGTAAATAACTGGCCACAACTAATTCAACTTATTAATAACTATAGAAGACAGAGGTGAAAAAATAATCACAAGTAATTAGACTTGCTAACAACTATTGCACACATTGGTAAATAAATGGCCACAAGTCATTAAACTTGCTAACAACTATAAGACAATGGTGAATATATTAGAAATATGTTAACCGTTTATAATAAGTGGGCACAACTTCAAAGACCTGGCCACAACTTTGAGAAGGGGTTAGCCACGATTGTTGAAAGTTGTGCACAAAGTTGTAAAACTTGTGGCAACTTTTTGATTAAAAGTTGTCCACAATTATTACAAGTTGTCCACAAGTGTTGACAGTTGGTCATAAAAATGTAAAGTTGTTGTCACTTTTTTTGTTAAATGTTGTACACAAGTGTATAAAGTAGTCCACAAGTTTTAAAAGTAGTGTACATGTGTTAAAAGTTGTCCAAAAAGTTGTAAAACTAGTGGCCACAATTATTCTGCCTACTAATTGATCAACAATGGCATTTTTCTAAAAAATGTTGGCTAATTGGCTAATTATTTGAAATTACAAGTTTTGTTAAGTGTCTACACCTAAACACATTTTCATGATTTAGTGTAATTGAATTTGCTCTACTATGTTACCTACTAATTCATCAAGATTTTAATTAATCAAAAAAATGTTGGCTCATTTTCAATCAAATAATTAGTTAATTATTTGAAATGATAAGTTTTATTAAGTGTCCACGCCTAAACACATGTTCATGATTTAATGTAATTGAATTTAATCTACTATGTTACCTACTAATTCATCAAAATTTTAATTCATCAAAAAAAAGTTGGCTCATTTTCAATCAAATAATTGGTTAATTATTTGAAATTAC